>JAUKPP010258553.1:0-12058 GCA_032273245.1 Phyllaplysia taylori
GTTTGAATCCGTTTGGATCCCTCACAATACCATCTCCGTTGGAGAGCCACTCATCTCCTTATCTACAATCTATATTTGATAGACACATATGAGCCTGGCCTGCAAATGACAAAACAGGTCAGTGGACGCTCCGCCTAAAGTCACATTTTTTTCTCTTGGGGGCTAGTAAAAAAAAAAAAAGAAAAGCTGACTTTAGAATATCAACCACGAAAACTTGTGTTCAGAAAAAGTCTATTAACTAGGCTATGTTCTAGAAATTTACAACACTGGCTATATGTCCAACCAGGAACGAATTGTGTTACATTTCTCTGTGTCTAAGTCACAGTGATGTTGGTTTGAATGTTTCTGAGAATTTAGATTTTATCAAGAGTTTTTGCTTTTTTCCATTCCGCTGCCTGCAATTAACAGTGGAGGCTCTTAAGATTATTCAGGAATATAAAGATGCGCTCTAACTTAAGGAATTGGCGGTAAGTTAATTTTTTCCTTTCATTTTAACTATATGGTTTTCCGACAACTATTTCTCTTTCTCTCCCTCTCTCTCCCTCTCTCTCCCTCTCTCATTCTCTCTCAGCCCCCCCCCCCCTCTCTCTCTCTCTCTCTCTCTCTCTCTCTCTCTTTGTATCTCTTGTTGTTGAAGTCCTTACCAGTACTCTTATTGAATAATTTTTTTACTGTCTATTACAAGTTAGCTAGCGTTTTATTTCGTGCAAATGGAGGGGCATTTTTCGACATGGTCCCAATTAAGGCACTAGGGAAAGCAATGATTTAATAAAAGGATAAGTAACTCAAAATGTAGTGACGATATACTATCCGTCTTGCAGTGTTAAAAGAGGCATCTGAGACATCGGCTTCTTTGGTGTAATGCTCAGACTCTTCGCCTGTCATGCGGATGACCCAATTCGATCCCCACGGGTGGACGAGTATCTGGGTTCGCAGCTGAGACTCGTCCTTCTCAGCCCGGGTTGGCCTTGGCAGGCAAGGTCGAAGTTTCTGAAATAACCTACAACGTGGTTAAGTAAGTAGGGCTGGTAACCAAACCAAACCATGGCAAGTTTGTTAGCGTTTTGTTTCGTGCAATGGAAGGTAATTTCTTTGACGTGTCCTCAAATAATAATATACTCAGAGGCAAAAGAAACGCGAAATTTTCATCGTTGCCAAATCGATTAATGAATCGTGTTTATATATTCGATTGAAGCATGGTCTAAACCTTCTATATTGGTCACATTCGAACAATACAGTGCCTTGATTGGTCGTATATACAACCAACAACTAAACGACTAAAATAACTCACGGGTACTCACTTCCTGCATCATTCGACTAGAAAATTTGTGTTAATGAGGACGCGTGGGTCTGGCCTATAAATTTGAAACACCGAAGTAAGGAATTCCTTTAGCCATTGTAAAAGTTCGTGAAACATAGCCTCCTTTTTTTACACAAGAAAACCTCTCTGTATTCAAAACGTTGACCCAATTCATGAAGTCCCATTCGTTTAGTAGTACTGTTCCCTGCGGTCTCAGCGGCTGCAAGGAATGGATTCATGCGGCACTGACGCTTCGTGAGGCGACCTTGAGCTGCAATTGTACCCCCTTGATGTTCCGGCTCTGGGAAGATTACTCTTCGCGTTGGTGGCTTGAAACTGCTTCTGGAGTCTGTAGATGGTGCAGACATGCACACCTGCACCATTTGTCACATGTTGAGCAGACTTTCTATCCTGTAGTCGTCCAATGTCGCTTTCATGTTTTTCTTATGAAAGTCTTGGCATCTTGATACTGCTTCCTTTTACAGGAATTCTTTTTTTCGATGTTTCAAATTTATGGGCCAGACCCATGTGTCCTCATAAACACAAATTTTCTACTCGAAATTCGAATGATGCAGGAAGTGAGTACCCGTGAGCTATGTTCGTTGTTTTGTTGTTGGTTGCATAAACGACCAATTAGGGCACTGAATTTCTCGAATGTGACCAATATAGAAAGTTTAGAACATGCTTCAATCGAGCATATAAACACTACTCATCAATCGAAGCTTTTGCAATCGGTTTGACAACGGTGAAAATTTCGTGTTTCTTTTGCCTCTGACTTGAGTTTTTTTAAAGGCAGAAAAAGGAAGACAACCGTGGGCTGGCAATGTGACATTTTATTCGTCCACTGGTTTATAGTCCGTAAACCTTATCGTGAACGCACGTTCCATCAAATTTCCCTGAAACTCTCTATTACTTTTCTTCCATTTTTTGCACCGATACTTTGATTGTCTAACCCATCAAATAATTTTAAAACACACACCACTGTCAGCCACATGTGGCAATGAGCAAAGCTTGAACAAAAACAGCAAACAAAAAAATAGGCAATTCTTTTCAGGAGGAACCAATGCGGTCATTAAATTACCAAACCTCACCCCGCTTGCACGAGATTTTGCTGAACTGTGTGAGCATAGGCCAGCCATGAGCGGAAAAAATTACCCAGTTGCTAAAAAATCTTGGCCTACGAAGACCCTCGGTGCGCGAAATTTTAACACAGATAGCAAAGAAGGAAATTTTTTAGCAAGACCTTTTAGGCTATATTTCCTTAACGACATCAACATTATAGGCCCAAAGCGGCAAGACGAGAAGCATTTTTATGAGTAGACTAAAATGTAAGTCTGGACAGCGGGTGGTTGGTGGGTTTTCTGGTGTGGTCTGCTCCTCCTTTGAAATTGTTGCTTGTGTTTACGTCTATTCCCTGCGCCAGAATGACCTTACAGTGTCGATAGCGCCGTGAAACCTCAGCAGAATAATCAGAAGACTATCAATGTAGACAAAAAAGCTGCCTTGCTTCTATACTGTGAATTGTGAATCTGTCATTCGAATAATTGTATTTTCTTTTTCCCTCTAGGTGAACCAACGAAGCTGCTCTGGAGTTGTGTTCTTTTTTCAGTCTCATGTTCTGCGTGCACAATAAAGAAGATAGTACGCAAAATAATGTCACAGTGTGTTTTGTTTGTATTAGAAAATTAACAAAAATTCGTGTAAATTATTTTTGTGAATTGAGATATGTATAGGCGGGTCAATTTATGAATAAATAACGACCCACCACAGCAAAAATTGCACATTTTTGTTTTGTGGTCATATCTAGTACTGTTATGAGTCCTGACCAACATGTCAAAAGTTGGACAAAATTGGAGATTACGTGAGAATCCAGTATGGCCGCCATTATTACAGTATAAATCGCATATCTGGCCATAAATCCGGTAACTATCATCCAGATTGAATGAAAATTTGATAGAAGTTGTTTGTGAACATAGGTCCATGATAAATGACGTAGTAAGAAACTTGCGCAGCGTAAACGCAAAAAAAATCCAAGATGGCCACCAGGCATACTCTTAAGAGAGACGGATTCTCAGTTTAGAAGTAAAATCGTTACTACTGAACCTAAAGACTTGAAAGTTGTTATCATGTATTATATTGCTTATAGTACATCGACTACGTTGGAGTGGAAAAAAAACATGTTTAAATACTTTAGCAGGTTCGATTGTGAATGCATACATTATGATATAAAAAACTGTATGGCATGTCGCTTGTGATGTAATAATCATTAGGCTCTTTAGCCTGTCACGTACAAGACAGGAATTTGATCCCAGCGTTGATGGAATGCCTCAGTCTATCGTATGGGATGTTGCGTCTCTCTCAGCCCGGGTTGGCCCTTACGTGACAGGCACGGTGGAAGTACCCGCCTAAAAATGTGCTTGCACTTACAGTGCTTTATGAAGCGTAAAACCAAAAACGAAACAGTGTGCTCTTGAGTGTTCCGAATGTTTGTTTGTGTATTTGGGGATTTACGGCTTCATTACTACGATAAGCTCATATCACCACCGGGTTATTTTCATGTCCCGACTTGGGCCTCAGTGTTCAGTGTCGATATTTTCCAGCAATCAGAATGAAGACAGCGAGGGGTAAAAGACGAAGAAAAGAAAGGGAGAAGAAGTTGGGAGCGATAAATCAAAGAAAATACATATCACACATTCATCACGTGATGTCACTGCGCTCTGGCGTCGAAGGTCTGAACAGTTAGGCTGTTCGACTTCCATGCAAAAGACGGGAGTGTATGTTCTTTATTTAATATCTTGATCCTTTTAAGCGCTGTCTTTGATATTATGGTTAAATTTTTCGCCTGTCATGTACATGTAGATGGCCTGAGTTTGATCCTACGTGCGGACGGACCTTAAAATCGAATTACTTCCCTCCCCATGACTGACGAAGTAGAGAAGTAGGCCCCGAGCACGATTTCCGATGGCAAAGTGTGTATGTAGAGCCTGTATGTGTCTACTCTCTAATTAAGCTTTTTAGAATAAACAATCGTCAAATTAGAAGATTATAATTACAAGTGTGGGCTTGATTTGAGGCTTAGGTCTACACTGGATTCGACTTGGGCGGTGCTCGGGCAGATAAGATCAGCAATGGAGACTTTGATAGATCTAAAGCACTTTGCGTGTCGACAAAAAAGGCATCGATGAAAAATTCTATCCTCACGGATCGCAATACTCTTATTTCCCTTTATTTTTTATTTACAAGACAGATTTAGGAAAATTGTTGACCAGCAGTAGTTAACTCGATTGTTAGCGCAATCTCGGCACACTATTGCTGGTCAGCGTGAAACAATTTTCCATATCCACTTTGTAAATAAAAATCTGCGTGAAATACATGTAAGTATTGTAAGTGTATCTTGTGTTCATGCTTCAGCTATTTCACACATTAACTTTGCCTTTCTTTTCCCTCCGAGTATAGTTCCAGTCACTGTCATGATTTTGAAGACTAGAGAACTTTCAAAGGACAGATTTGTAAAAAAAAAAAAAATTGTGTTCGCTCGTTTGCGTTTTACGTTACCGCTGATACTGGGTGTCATTTCAGAACCCAGAAGTAGATCAAGGCAATAGTGACACACAGAAAGAAATACATAGGTTAAGACCACACCAGAACGCCCTTCAACCACCTACAGTTACACATTAATTATTCTATCACTATCACATATACAATGTAGTAGCCTACAAGTAATGTGTATCGCCGCTGTAGTGTAATGATTAGGCTCTCCGCCTTGCATGCGGGAAGACCCTGGATCGATCCCCGGTCGCGGGCGATCTGGGGGTTTTTCTGCTGGGATTTTTTCCCTCTCAGTCCGGGTTGGCCTTGACAGGCAGGGTCGAAATAGCCCGACTCTTAAATGACCTTACAGTGTTGCAGGGGACGTAAAACTGGTAACCAAAACCAAAATGTATTGTGTACTTACGTGTATTCAGAATTTGACAGATGTTGATTTTCGTGACAGACGCAGCACGCAAATTGTCACCCTCAGGGAAACTTGAGCCTGATTGGGTACTTGAGTGAAAACCAAAACAAGAAGAGGCTAAAACAGCTGAGGCTGGCGCCTCTATAAAATAACCCATTCCTTACTACTACTACTAAGAAGTTTAAAAAGTACAATTAGGCTACGATATACAGAAATTTGGCTTGCAAAGCTTTCGAAAGAAGAAAGGGGGACTACCCCTTGGTTTCTTCCTTAAACTGAAATCCCAAATCTGATCATCAATATTCGCATATATGCAAAACCACTTGCCTAACCGATCAGAAGTACAGGTTATATAATGAACGTTATCAGGAACATAATAGAAAAGACAATATCATTATGAAGACCGGTGTCTTTGGTGTAGTAAGGTTTCCGCCCATCACGCGAAGAAAACGAGTTCGAACCCACGTGCTGGCCATGTGCGTTTTTTTTTCTCAGATTCGTCGCAGTAGACCTTCTCTTAGACAACCTCACAGTGTTACAAGGGAGGTAAAACTAGAACACAAACCAAATTAATTATGACTCTTTACTTGCAGGGTATATATCCTGAAGAAAGAAATAAAAACGAAGAAGAAAATCAGTAGGGCGGAAGCACCAGACTATGGTGGTAGATATTATTTTTTATGATTCCGATCATGACAGCAACGTTGAATACATGTATAGAAATGCATCTAAAGAAAAAAATCACTCACCACAACCTCAACAAACCGTAAGAATATTCTTACGGTTTGTTGAGGTTGTGGTGAGTGATTTTTTTCTTTAGATGCATTTCTATACATGTATTCAACGTTGCTGTCATGATCGGAATCATAAAAAATAATATCTACCACCATAGTCTGGTGCTTCCGCCCTACTGATTTTCTTCTTCGTTTTTATTTCTTTCTTCAGGATATATACCCTGCAAGTAAAGAGTCATAATTAATTTGGTTTGTGTTCTAGTTTTACCTCCCTTGTAACACTGTGAGGTTGTCTAAGAGAAGGTCTACTGCGACGAATCTGAGAAAAAAAAACGCACATGGCCAGCACGTGGGTTCGAACTCGTTTTCTTCGCGTGATGGGCGGAAACCTTACTACACCAAAGACACCGGTCTTCATAATGATATTGTCTTTTCTATTATGTTCCTGATAACGTTCATTATATAACCTGTACTTCTGATCGGTTAGGCAAGTGGTTTTGCATATATGCGAATATTGATGATCAGATTTGGGATTTCAGTTTAAGGAAGAAACCAAGGGGTAGTCCCCCTTTCTTCTTTCGAAAGCTTTGCAAGCCAAATTTCTGTATATCGTAGCCTAATTGTACTTTTTAAACTTCTTAGTAGTAGTAGTAAGGAATGGGTTATTTTATAGAGGCGCCAGCCTCAGCTGTTTTAGCCTC
The DNA here is from genome assembly GCA_032273245.1 of Phyllaplysia taylori. Classification (NCBI taxonomy): domain Eukaryota; kingdom Metazoa; phylum Mollusca; class Gastropoda; order Aplysiida; family Aplysiidae; genus Phyllaplysia; species Phyllaplysia taylori. The sequence goes on from JAUKPP010258553.1 coordinate 6,691, forward strand.
TTCTTGTTTTGGTTTTCACTCAAGTACCCAATCAGGCTCAAGTTTCCCTGAGGGTGACAATTTGCGTGCTGCGTCTGTCACGAAAATCAACATCTGTCAAATTCTGAATACACGTAAGTACACAATACATTTTGGTTTTGGTTACCAGTTTTACGTCCCCTGCAACACTGTAAGGTCATTTAAGAGTCGGGCTATTTCGACCCTGCCTGTCAAGGCCAACCCGGACTGAGAGGGAAAAAATCCCAGCAGAAAAACCCCCAGATCGCCCGCGACCGGGGATCGATCCAGGGTCTTCCCGCATGCAAGGCGGAGAGCCTAATCATTACACTACAGCGGCGATACACATTACTTGTAGGCTACTACATTGTATATGTGATAGTGATAGAATAATTAATGTGTAACTGTAGGTGGTTGAAGGGCGTTCTGGTGTGGTCTTAACCTATGTATTTCTTTCTGTGTGTCACTATTGCCTTGATCTACTTCTGGGTTCTGAAATGACACCCAGTATCAGCGGTAACGTAAAACGCAAACGAGCGAACACAATTTTTTTTTTTTTTACAAATCTGTCCTTTGAAAGTTCTCTAGTCTTCAAAATCATGACAGTGACTGGAACTATACTCGGAGGGAAAAGAAAGGCAAAGTTAATGTGTGAAATAGCTGAAGCATGAACACAAGATACACTTACAATACTTACATGTATTTCACGCAGATTTTTATTTACAAAGTGGATATGGAAAATTGTTTCACGCTGACCAGCAATAGTGTGCCGAGATTGCGCTAACAATCGAGTTAACTACTGCTGGTCAACAATTTTCCTAAATCTGTCTTGTAAATAAAAAATAAAGGGAAATAAGAGTATTGCGATCCGTGAGGATAGAATTTTTCATCGATGCCTTTTTTGTCGACACGCAAAGTGCTTTAGATCTATCAAAGTCTCCATTGCTGATCTTATCTGCCCGAGCACCGCCCAAGTCGAATCCAGTGTAGACCTAAGCCTCAAATCAAGCCCACACTTGTAATTATAATCTTCTAATTTGACGATTGTTTATTCTAAAAAGCTTAATTAGAGAGTAGACACATACAGGCTCTACATACACACTTTGCCATCGGAAATCGTGCTCGGGGCCTACTTCTCTACTTCGTCAGTCATGGGGAGGGAAGTAATTCGATTTTAAGGTCCGTCCGCACGTAGGATCAAACTCAGGCCATCTACATGTACATGACAGGCGAAAAATTTAACCATAATATCAAAGACAGCGCTTAAAAGGATCAAGATATTAAATAAAGAACATACACTCCCGTCTTTTGCATGGAAGTCGAACAGCCTAACTGTTCAGACCTTCGACGCCAGAGCGCAGTGACATCACGTGATGAATGTGTGATATGTATTTTCTTTGATTTATCGCTCCCAACTTCTTCTCCCTTTCTTTTCTTCGTCTTTTACCCCTCGCTGTCTTCATTCTGATTGCTGGAAAATATCGACACTGAACACTGAGGCCCAAGTCGGGACATGAAAATAACCCGGTGGTGATATGAGCTTATCGTAGTAATGAAGCCGTAAATCCCCAAATACACAAACAAACATTCGGAACACTCAAGAGCACACTGTTTCGTTTTTGGTTTTACGCTTCATAAAGCACTGTAAGTGCAAGCACATTTTTAGGCGGGTACTTCCACCGTGCCTGTCACGTAAGGGCCAACCCGGGCTGAGAGAGACGCAACATCCCATACGATAGACTGAGGCATTCCATCAACGCTGGGATCAAATTCCTGTCTTGTACGTGACAGGCTAAAGAGCCTAATGATTATTACATCACAAGCGACATGCCATACAGTTTTTTATATCATAATGTATGCATTCACAATCGAACCTGCTAAAGTATTTAAACATGTTTTTTTTCCACTCCAACGTAGTCGATGTACTATAAGCAATATAATACATGATAACAACTTTCAAGTCTTTAGGTTCAGTAGTAACGATTTTACTTCTAAACTGAGAATCCGTCTCTCTTAAGAGTATGCCTGGTGGCCATCTTGGATTTTTTTTGCGTTTACGCTGCGCAAGTTTCTTACTACGTCATTTATCATGGACCTATGTTCACAAACAACTTCTATCAAATTTTCATTCAATCTGGATGATAGTTACCGGATTTATGGCCAGATATGCGATTTATACTGTAATAATGGCGGCCATACTGGATTCTCACGTAATCTCCAATTTTGTCCAACTTTTGACATGTTGGTCAGGACTCATAACAGTACTAGATATGACCACAAAACAAAAATGTGCAATTTTTGCTGTGGTGGGTCGTTATTTATTCATAAATTGACCCGCCTATACATATCTCAATTCACAAAAATAATTTACACGAATTTTTGTTAATTTTCTAATACAAACAAAACACACTGTGACATTATTTTGCGTACTATCTTCTTTATTGTGCACGCAGAACATGAGACTGAAAAAAGAACACAACTCCAGAGCAGCTTCGTTGGTTCACCTAGAGGGAAAAAGAAAATACAATTATTCGAATGACAGATTCACAATTCACAGTATAGAAGCAAGGCAGCTTTTTTGTCTACATTGATAGTCTTCTGATTATTCTGCTGAGGTTTCACGGCGCTATCGACACTGTAAGGTCATTCTGGCGCAGGGAATAGACGTAAACACAAGCAACAATTTCAAAGGAGGAGCAGACCACACCAGAAAACCCACCAACCACCCGCTGTCCAGACTTACATTTTAGTCTACTCATAAAAATGCTTCTCGTCTTGCCGCTTTGGGCCTATAATGTTGATGTCGTTAAGGAAATATAGCCTAAAAGGTCTTGCTAAAAAATTTCCTTCTTTGCTATCTGTGTTAAAATTTCGCGCACCGAGGGTCTTCGTAGGCCAAGATTTTTTAGCAACTGGGTAATTTTTTCCGCTCATGGCTGGCCTATGCTCACACAGTTCAGCAAAATCTCGTGCAAGCGGGGTGAGGTTTGGTAATTTAATGACCGCATTGGTTCCTCCTGAAAAGAATTGCCTATTTTTTTGTTTGCTGTTTTTGTTCAAGCTTTGCTCATTGCCACATGTGGCTGACAGTGGTGTGTGTTTTAAAATTATTTGATGGGTTAGACAATCAAAGTATCGGTGCAAAAAATGGAAGAAAAGTAATAGAGAGTTTCAGGGAAATTTGATGGAACGTGCGTTCACGATAAGGTTTACGGACTATAAACCAGTGGACGAATAAAATGTCACATTGCCAGCCCACGGTTGTCTTCCTTTTTCTGCCTTTAAAAAAACTCAAGTCAGAGGCAAAAGAAACACGAAATTTTCACCGTTGTCAAACCGATTGCAAAAGCTTCGATTGATGAGTAGTGTTTATATGCTCGATTGAAGCATGTTCTAAACTTTCTATATTGGTCACATTCGAGAAATTCAGTGCCCTAATTGGTCGTTTATGCAACCAACAACAAAACAACGAACATAGCTCACGGGTACTCACTTCCTGCATCATTCGAATTTCGAGTAGAAAATTTGTGTTTATGAGGACACATGGGTCTGGCCCATAAATTTGAAACATCGAAAAAAAGAATTCCTGTAAAAGGAAGCAGTATCAAGATGCCAAGACTTTCATAAGAAAAACATGAAAGCGACATTGGACGACTACAGGATAGAAAGTCTGCTCAACATGTGACAAATGGTGCAGGTGTGCATGTCTGCACCATCTACAGACTCCAGAAGCAGTTTCAAGCCACCAACGCGAAGAGTAATCTTCCCAGAGCCGGAACATCAAGGGGGTACAATTGCAGCTCAAGGTCGCCTCACGAAGCGTCAGTGCCGCATGAATCCATTCCTTGCAGCCGCTGAGACCGCAGGGAACAGTACTACTAAACGAATGGGACTTCATGAATTGGGTCAACGTTTTGAATACAGAGAGGTTTTCTTGTGTAAAAAAAGGAGGCTATGTTTCACGAACTTTTACAATGGCTAAAGGAATTCCTTACTTCGGTGTTTCAAATTTATAGGCCAGACCCACGCGTCCTCATTAACACAAATTTTCTAGTCGAATGATGCAGGAAGTGAGTACCCGTGAGTTATTTTAGTCGTTTAGTTGTTGGTTGTATATACGACCAATCAAGGCACTGTATTGTTCGAATGTGACCAATATAGAAGGTTTAGACCATGCTTCAATCGAATATATAAACACGATTCATTAATCGATTTGGCAACGATGAAAATTTCGCGTTTCTTTTGCCTCTGAGTATATTATTATTTGAGGACACGTCAAAGAAATTACCTTCCATTGCACGAAACAAAACGCTAACAAACTTGCCATGGTTTGGTTTGGTTACCAGCCCTACTTACTTAACCACGTTGTAGGTTATTTCAGAAACTTCGACCTTGCCTGCCAAGGCCAACCCGGGCTGAGAAGGACGAGTCTCAGCTGCGAACCCAGATACTCGTCCACCCGTGGGGATCGAATTGGGTCATCCGCATGACAGGCGAAGAGTCTGAGCATTACACCAAAGAAGCCGATGTCTCAGATGCCTCTTTTAACACTGCAAGACGGATAGTATATCGTCACTACATTTTGAGTTACTTATCCTTTTATTAAATCATTGCTTTCCCTAGTGCCTTAATTGGGACCATGTCGAAAAATGCCCCTCCATTTGCACGAAATAAAACGCTAGCTAACTTGTAATAGACAGTAAAAAAATTATTCAATAAGAGTACTGGTAAGGACTTCAACAACAAGAGATACAAAGAGAGAGAGAGAGAGAGAGAGAGAGAGAGAGAGGGGGGGGGGGGCTGAGAGAGAATGAGAGAGGGAGAGAGAGGGAGAGAGAGGGAGAGAAAGAGAAATAGTTGTCGGAAAACCATATAGTTAAAATGAAAGGAAAAAATTAACTTACCGCCAATTCCTTAAGTTAGAGCGCATCTTTATATTCCTGAATAATCTTAAGAGCCTCCACTGTTAATTGCAGGCAGCGGAATGGAAAAAAGCAAAAACTCTTGATAAAATCTAAATTCTCAGAAACATTCAAACCAACATCACTGTGACTTAGACACAGAGAAATGTAACACAATTCGTTCCTGGTTGGACATATAGCCAGTGTTGTAAATTTCTAGAACATAGCCTAGTTAATAGACTTTTTCTGAACACAAGTTTTCGTGGTTGATATTCTAAAGTCAGCTTTTCTTTTTTTTTTTTTACTAGCCCCCAAGAGAAAAAAATGTGACTTTAGGCGGAGCGTCCACTGACCTGTTTTGTCATTTGCAGGCCAGGCTCATATGTGTCTATCAAATATAGATTGTAGATAAGGAGATGAGTGGCTCTCCAACGGAGATGGTATTGTGAGGGATCCAAACGGATTCAAAC
>JAUKPP010258564.1:1249-12057 GCA_032273245.1 Phyllaplysia taylori
TAACGTCGGAATAAGACAGGGGTTGGGGGGGGGATGGGAGGGCAGCGTATGGATACAGAAGGAGATTAGAAGGTTAGACTATAAGACATATGTGAAGAAAGCAAGGGTTTGAAGTGAGGGCGAACGAAACGGTTAGTTAGTACAGTAAGTTAAAAAGCTTTAGGTGGTTTTTGAGGGGCGTGGATGTAAACGACTGATCAGTTTCTTTGACCTTCGCAAATATTCTATTTTCTAGAAAACAAAGCCTCTAAATTCCTACTTTCATCTTGCAACACAATCCAGACTACATGTAAGGAGACAACTTTGAAGGGTGAAAAAGAAACTTTACACCTAGTTTTCCAAATCTGACTTTGAACAGGATGTCTTGTCTTAAAGAGGGGGAGGAGGAGGGGGGGGGGTCGAGATAGAGCACAAGGTGTGTTTTTTTATGTGTATGGGACACTTGATAGAGAAAGGGATAGTATGAGAAAGTACTGAGACAGTGAGCTAGAAAGAGATAGAGATGAAGACAGGGATGGAGAGAGACAGAGATAATAATACCAGGCTTAGATCACAAAGAACAAAAACTCATCGACTCTTGGTTTACTTTTCTTCACACTGGCTGCGCGCTCCGATACCTTCACAAACATGACTTTCACAACCGATAAACACCGAGGAACTGGCTGCTGTATTTTGATTACCTCGCTCTAACCCACGCAACGGGCACCCAGCCAAGGCTGACTGGCTCTTTCCTACTAAATTTATATCTTATGCCCTCACTTCTCGCCATTTTTGGGGAGTTTTGTGTGTATGATTATAGAATATAAACCTAAGGTGCGAAAGTTTTCAGGGCAAAAACTGAACGCACAGGCCTTAGATTTTCCAAATCGCTATATTTTTTTTTCTTCGAAAAATGACTTGACTCTGGACTCAAACCCAGCCGACGCTGTGGTGTAATGGTTAGGCTCTTCGCCTATCATGCGGAAGGCACGAGAACGATCCCGCGTACGGGCGATCTGCTTTTTTTTCTGCTGGGTTTTTTTCTTCACAGCCCGGGTTGGCCCTGACAGGCGGGGTCGAATTAGCCCGTCTCTTAAATAACCTTAGGGCCCCAGTCTTTTTTCTGTCTCTACTGGCCAATTTGCGGGTAAAAGATGATAATATGTAAGTACATGTACGTCAGCCGCCCACCTTCAGAGGGAGAATGTCCCCCAATATTGAATGCCACACACTCCCATATCGAGCCGAATGTGTGCCGTTTTCTTTGATGTATCATCTGCTCTCTCCCTCTTTCCTTCCTTCTTTTTTTTCTTCTCTCCTCGGCCTTCTGTATTCTGATGCTGTAGAACGGCACTCAATCCAAATAAGCGGACAGAGGTTAGAAGTTACTTATTTATATAGATGCACCAGGTTCGTTTGCTGCTTTAGCCATAAATAAGTGGGTATTGGGAATCCCGGCGCCGACATGGCCTTTTAGTGTCAAAAGAACCGTAACATTCCAAGCAGAGATACAAACATACGATGTTACTGGCAGGCAGCCTACTTCTCTTTCTTTTCCTTTAGTAGTAGAGTAAGGAGTAAGTTATTTATAAAGGCGCCTGCCATTTTACTTTCCAGTCTTAAATTGCTACCTCTGCAATTCTTCTAATGAACGAGAGGTAATTAAGTTTGAAGGAGTTTAGTTTTAAAAAACATTCAGTGCCATCAACGTTTAGGTGGGGTTTTCGTTTAGCCCATCACGTTCACGTTAAAAAAAATATATACGGATGTCAGTGATGCTCACTTCCGGTATTGCTTAAAACGAGAGTTAATTACGGGGGAAACGAAACGAAGAAACAACAGAGCGGAGGGATAAAAATTACGAGTTTCATCATGTACAGTGCACCTTTTGGGGTATTTTGGTCTAGAATTTGGTTTGGTTTTAGCTTTTCGTCCCTTGTAACATTGTAAGGTCATTTAAGAGACGGGCTACTTCGATCCTGCTTGCCAGGGTCAACCCAGGCTGAGAGGGACGTATCCCATCAGAAAGACTCAAATCTTCGTCCTAACTTAAGAATCGATCTCGCGTCTTCTGCATGATAAGCGAAGAGTTAATCTTTACCGCACTGACGCCGGTTTGGTCAAAGAGAAAGAAAAAAACTCACCATAAGACACAAGTTTGTGTAATGATTAGTTGTGTTTGTAGTCTGTGAATGTGTAAAGTATACGTGTTTGTAATGTGCATATATATGTGTCTGTGTCAATGGGTGTGTCTATGCGTCTGGGTGTGTTACTGGGAATGGTGGAGGGACACAAGTTTGTGTAATGATTAGTTGTGTTTGTAGTCTGTGAATGTGTAAAGTATACGTGTTTGTAATGTGCATATATATGTGTCTGTGTCAATGGGTGTGTCTATGTGTCTGGGTGTGTTACTGGGAAAGTGGTGGAGGGATGGAGAGACAGACAGAGGGAGAGAGAGATGAAAAGGGAAAGGAGAGGCCGGGAGAGTCAGAAATAATGAAAAAATAGGAGGGAAAGAGGAAGAGAGGGCAGGAGAGAAAGAGAGCCAAAGAGAGAATGATAGAGGGAAAATAGAAGTTGGGAGTGAGAGGTTGGGGGGGGGGGGATAAAAAAAGAGAGAGACAGCTAGAGATATAGGGAGGGGGGGGGGGGGGAGGCTCGGGATTTCAGTCAAAGAACAGAACGAGAGGAAAGCGCGAGTAGAGACCAGCAGTACATGTACATCCTACTTGTCTGTAAAAACATTTAAGCTGCTCATTGGTTAGTTAGCTTTGACTTGACTTGTCACAATACGCAGACTGTCCTTGAAGATGTCTCCTTTATCCTACTCCCATCTGTTCTTTTGATCCTTTCATTTGACCTTCGACCCTCAAGGTGTTTGCTATCCTGCCAACATGACGTCAGACCTATTTATACTCTTTTTTTTATTTATTTCTCCTGTTGTTTGCCGCCACTATGTTGTGTTGTTTTTGTTTTTGCTCTCTTTACTGTTGTTGTTGTTGTTGTTGTTAATGTCGTCACTAGCACCTGTGTCTATTATTGAAGGTCTTTTTTACTCGTACATGTGTAATCATTGTCATGGTCATCATTATTACATTATGCTTGTAGTAGTCATTATTATTGTTAGTTTTATTTCATTATCGTTGTTGCTGTTGTTGTTGTTGTTGTTGTTGTTGTAGTTGTATTTTGTTTTCGTCGTTGTTGTAAATACATCTGCTTGGTTGTTGATGACTATGAATGATGATGATGATGATGATAATGATGATGGTGGTGGTGATGGTGATGATGATGTGGAGGGGTACGACGACGAAAATGATAACAATGATGACGACAAAGACAAGGATGATGGTAATGAGGACAAATCCTTTGTGATTGTTGCACTACAATGACTATAATCTACTGTCTGTCTACAAGATGTAGCCTTGTCAAACCTCCATGACCTTGACCCCCCCCCCCCCCACCAATCTGTTCTTGTGCCCATCCTTGATCACATTATGAGCTCATCCCAGGCGCATGTTGATCTTGATACACAATGACATTACATTGTATCCCCAAACAAACTCACGGTTAATCACGTTCTCTCTTGTTCTGTTTTTCAGGGTAAGATGGGAGCCCCCGGATTCCCTGGTATCAACGGTATTCCTGTAAGTAACACTCCGCCCTTCCTTCTCCTGATCTCTTTCTTCCTTCTTTTTTTCAGATTTTTTTCTCTTTAGTTTTCCTTCACCACGTTTGTTTTCTCTTATTATTGTAAGTAACACTTCGCCATTACTTCTCATTATCTGTTTCCGTCCTCTTTTTTCTTCTGCCTTTTCCTTTTGTTTTCTTTTACCTTAACCATTTTTTCTGCTCTCAAAATACATACACTTTTTTATTTTTTGTTTTGTTTTTATAACTCCTCGTTAACCGTTACCTTTCTTTCTACTTTCTTCTTCTTTCTGGGTTTTTTCTGCCCTTCAAATTCATGCTACTGCTATCTTTTACTTGCTGGTTTTTTAAAGCCATTCTCTTTTTATTTTTTTTATTTTTTTCTTTGCTCTCAAAATACATGTAAATGTTTCGAGCAGCTGCCTTACAAATCTGTTGAAAGATGCCAAACTTTTTTTTCAGCGTACATTTCCTATGTTCTCAACCTTTGGGTTGTTTTTATTACTTAAGATCATCTTATCTTGTGAAGGATAATAAATGTCCACAAGTGTGTGTTGAGTAAAAAAAAACAGCCAAAGTTTTACTAAGTTATAAAAGGGTTTAGTTCGAAATCATGCAAAATTTTATAGTGGGAAAAACAAACAAAAAACGCCAGATTTGCAATGGCGAAGCCATTGTATGCAACTGCTCTCCAAAGCTTTACACCTGTTTCAGAAGCAATATGGCCGATTACATTGTCATCGCCAACAGCTATTCAGAGGCGGTGTCAGGCCATTGTTTCGTCGGGGTGCAGACGAGCAGAGGCGTAGGCCTACCCCATCACGTGGATTGACCTTTTCATTTGTTTTGTTTTTAGGAGATTGGGGCTGAGGGGGGAGGCGATGGGGGTGGGGGGGGGGGGCTTGTGAATCACAAGTCTTGTCAAAACCCCGAGTAGATGGATTGAAACGGGGTGTGTTTGTGTCTGGGAGGGGAAGGGGTGGTTAATGTAAACCATCACTGGTGCAGATGTATATACTGCCAGTGTCTGATGTACCGTGGATTTCTTACATCGTCTGCTGATCTGGAGACCAAGTGCCACTCTTCCAAAACAAAACCCACATTGGGTTCTCAAGTCGGGAGTTGAAGATGCAGACGAAAACATCTCGCCACTCACTTTGACTGTCTCGCATACATGATGCATGTTTTCAAGATCACGAGCCTGGTACCAATTCAAGTGTCATATCGTCGGTGGAGTTCTCCCCACACGTATGTCTACTCTGGCATATTTTACATGTGACAAAGACAAAAACTCATTCCGAAAAAAATTTACTTCTGATGATTCCTTTGTCACATTTGGTAATAACCTTAGAGCTAATTCCTATTGCCAGGATCTCATAGTTTTTACGTTGGAGATGGGGACCAAATGGCCAAACGAGGATACAATGTACTAATTAAGGACAGAAAGAAAAAACAACTTTAAACTAAACCCTGGACTTATTCGTTTAGAGAATTGCAAGCCTGGTGCTGGCGCGAATGAGTCATGATGGCGGGAGGCGTGCACTCACCCAGTTCCTGGTGCACACGTGAAGTGCAGACGACAGCAACGGCCAGCACGTGATGTCAAGATCACGGTTACCTACCTTGCCAAAACCTTGATCTTATGGGCCCTAAGGGCTGAAAGGTTTGCGCAGGAAGCACAGCTTTTTTGTGTTCCTTTTTTTCATTTTCCTCACGTGCTAACAAAATTTTGGAAGACGTGACGCACCCGCCCTTCTGGGTTTTACAGCGCAAGGCACGGAAATAAACCACGAAACCACAAGCAGGAGGTGGCAAGAATGGGATGGTGGTGGTGGTGGTGATGGTGGTGGTGGTGGTTGTGGCGGTTTTTGGATCCGTGCCCAGAAGCCCAGCATCAGCCCCTGTCTGACATTTCTCCAGCTTCAAGCCCCGGCGGACACTTTACAAGCCCATCAAACGCCAGCGCCGGTTGTTGAGTGTGGCTGCTTCGGCTTTTGTCTTTTCTACTGAAATCAGCACAATCGTCTACGTTTTGACCAAACCAACCAAACGCATAATGCAGTCAAACCTGTCTTAAAACGACCACTCAGTGTCGAGAGGAAAATGGTCGCTTTAGATAGGTGGTCGTCTTAGAGAGGAATAATACAAATGAAAAAAATATTTTAGAAGTCATTTGAAAGTGGTCGTTTGTGCAGGTGGTCGTCTTTTACAGGTGATCTTTTGAGCAGGTTAGACTGTATATATCCTACAGTCTTCTTTTAAACCGGAGTTTCCAGATGCTAGAGACTGTTCGAGGCCAAATGCGTCTGATTTGTTAGTCTAGCCGACCCTTTTCAAGCCCAATATGTAGAAAAAGTCTATGTGGCGCCCAGTCGGGTACTTGAACTATGTATTGGGTTGTAAAGAAAACAAGTTGTTTAAAGCCTTGGATTTTATTTGGGGGATCTTTTTTTGTAGATGTTTGGGCTTTTACACGAGGTCAAAATACCAACCCTGTTGTGAGACTAGAGGCCAAACTGGCAACTACATGTATACTAAACCGACCGAGCGAGCTCCTTCACCTGCTGCATTTCTCTCTGTCTGTTTATGATCTTATTACAAGAGGGGGGTCTTGGTGGCGTGACGGCGAGCCGCTGGTTTTCCACTCTCGGGTCCGACTCAGACAGCCATGGCTACAACTACAACAGGTCTCTCCCGACCTGCGGGCAATGGCGCGCCTCCCGCGGGTACCTGGCCCTGCAGTTTTGGCCCCTCTCTGAGCCACACGTCTGCACCAATACTTATAGACGCCATTCTGTGCGGGACTTATGTCTGCTCTGAGATTTGATATAGTCGAGAGACTAAATGCTGGGGGGGAAAGGCGGTCTTTTTTTTTATCATTTTAAATAGTTGAAGGGGTAGATAGTGAAAAACAAAAGTGGCGGCAGGTTTATTGCTGTTTGTTGTAGGGCGTAAAGCTCGGGGAATGTCCAGCTTCAGTGTTTACCTGTTCAGGTTAATTTGAGTTTGTTGCTGCTAAAGTTGTTGTTCACATGTTCACGAGGTGTCACTATCAAGCGTAAAGCCATTATCAAGGCTAAATCAGCCAAAAGGGCTGGTGCGTCTATAAAGAAATAACTTCAAAATAATCATTTTTTTTAGCAGTGGGCCCAGTGATTTCTATTTGCATCATGTATGGTTGTCAAGAAGCAGTGACGTGTATGGTTCTGAGAAATGTTATCTTACAGCAGCTGTAAGGTTTTGCGTTGTAGAAAGGGGGAAGGGCGAGTTTGAACAACTATACTTGTAAAACAAAAGAAGAAGTAAAAAAAAATTTGTAGAAGGTTAGCGTCTACAACCGTAGACTTATGTCATGAGATGGAAAAGGCCCAGGAGCTTGATGATGTTTCAGTGTCAATTCACTATGAGAGATTGAGAAGGCCAAGCGGAACAGCTGGTCTGGTCACCACTGCCAAGTTGAATGGTCAATGGACAGTGGCGCAGAGGCAGGCAGAGAGGCAAGAATACGGAACGTCTGAGGGATGACTTTGAACGCGCAGATCAACCAAGATATTGCAATCATCTCTCAATAGGGAATGGTGGAGGAACATGATTGCGAGTGATGAAAGTTACAAAGGAGCTTCTCTGGAGCTTGATATAATGAGTCTATAAGAAATGTCCAAAACATGCCAGCTCAGTTGAACCTGTGTAAGCGATCACCTGTTCAAGACGACCACCTGCAGAAACGACCACTTTTTATCGACGTCCAAAATATATTCCTTCTACGTGTCTATATTATCCCTCTCGAAGAAGACCACGTGTCTAAAGCGACCCCTTTTCTTCGCGACATTGGGTGGTCGTCTTAGACAGGTTTGACTGCAAGCTGCTGTCTGTGAGCTTAAAGGTCAATGCCTCATTCTCAACCCCCACTGCCCACGCTCTCTCCAACATGTTGGATCGGATCTATTCTCCTAGAGAGAGATAAGGAGAAAGGAAAAAAAAAGAAATGGGAAGGGTGGGATGAGCAATGTTCTCAGAACAGATTACAAATTCGATGTAATCTACACGCAGTTATGTTTTGTCTACAGATCAGTTGTTTTCATGCTCAAACATCCGGGTTGGGTAAAGAACTCTCCAGTGGAGGAAGGGGGGGGGGGGAAGAAAAAAGAAGGCAAGGAAACCATCAAGAGACGACATGCCAATGGAACGAAATTGTTATAGCCATTCCACATTAGCCGAAAATACATTTTACTATTTTGAATGGGAAAACAAACGAAAACAAATTTCATTGATACAGAGAGCAGGGTTTTTTTGTTGTTGGGTTGGGTTTTTTTTTTTATAGCTTTGTTGCATCTTACATAGCATGTAGGTGGGTGGGATTTTTTAAAGATGTTTTTTTTTTTCGATGTGATTTTAACGAGACAATAACTTGAAATTGCCCAAAATTTACTGAGGTTGATGTGGAATGGGCCTGGCAAAGTGTAACGAAGAAGTGCTCCTATAACAAAACAAAAACTAGCAAGAGTTTTGAGCGACCTAAAAATATTCAGTGTTTATTGCATTTTACTCGTCAGCAACAGTAGAGGAATTTCTGGTTTTTCAGTCTTCAAAGAGCCGGGGCCGTTTTCAGCTTCGTCAGCAACAGTGTGTGAGATGGAACATGGGTATTTCCAAGGAAGATCACCCACTACACTATCCTTAGTTCTGGTGAACAAAATGAAGGACAGAAATCAAGACTTTAATCAGCCTTTGTGCTGCTCAGCATGAAGCGTGATGAAGAATGCTTCCAAATTGCACAGACATTCAAGTGCGGGAAACCCATACTTCTTTATTTTCTTTCGCGGAAAGGTTGGGCGGAGATTTTTGTTTGTTTACCCTCTCTCTTTTTTTTTCTTTCTTTTTTTTTTTTCTTCTTTTTCTTTCTTTTTCTTGTTGTGTTTTCTCTGACATGTCTGCTCCATGTCATCTCGTTATGAGGCTCCAGCAGACTGACATGCACCTGAATGTTCCCACTCTCCTCACACTCGCTGCGGCGGGGAGAACAAGGAGGGAGCGGTAGTCACTCAGTCATTGACCTCGACCCACGCAAGTCGCCGGAAGTCAACACCCTCCATTTTCACATCTGCTGCTGGCTGCTTGCGGGCAGGCGTCAGAGAGGAAGTTTGAGCCCTTTCTTTCTGCCGTCTTCCTTCTTTTGTCCTTTCCTGTGGATTAGGCCTTGTGGATGCCCAGGGGAAAATAAAGACAGCAAATTAGGTCGGATCATAAACTCGGACAAAGAAAATTCGACAAACTCGTGGATCTTTTCTGATAATCCGGGTAATCGATTAAAAGTTATCTTTTCTATGAGAGCATACGACGGTGTCTTTGCACACGATTTAATAGAAAAACTAATGTCATTTAAAGTAGACCGTTGGCGTTGCACCCCACCCCCCACCCCCTCCCCAAGTAAATGGCCATCGATCAATCTCTTACAATGGCGAAATAAAGAATGGGTTCATATCAGTACGGAAATGATGTAGAAAAGGATATTCGAGATGATAACCCTTGTAGACCAAGTGAGGGAGAGCTGGGCTCAGAATGGGAAGTCGAATAACCGGTCTTTTGCCAGTATCTAGTCTGCATTCGATCGTGGGTCTTTCCAATGATTTCGCTAATCGAGTTATTCTTTTGGATTTCGTCCACATCTTTTTGGTGATAAGAAGGATGAGTCAGAATCACAGGTGATGTTTTGGTAGCACTGTGCTATCTTTATCTTGCTGCATCAGTTAAATGCACCCAAAGATGCATCGTATTCACTACGTCCAATGGGTGTCTTTGGAGTTTAGAACTGGCAGTATGTAAGGGGAGCGTCGTGACGTGGATCTAGTGTGTCACACCGCCATTGACCGAGTCGACCCCACACGTGGACCATCTGGCTTCTTTTCCTGCTGTGATTTTTCCCACTCAGCCGGGGTCGGCCCTGACAGGCAGGGGTCAAAGTAACCCGTCTCTTGAATGGCCTTAAATTTTTGCAGGGGACGTAAAATTGGTTACCAAAATAACCTACCGCCATTGTGTGGTGAAATCAGCAACGTTGAAACAGACATACATGTATACCGTCACAAGACCAACTGAAATCAACTATGGGTAGGTCAACTTCAAAATAAGCAGGACTCCACCCCACCCCACCCCATTCCAAAGAAAACGTTGGGATTTTGAGATCAACAACCTTTTTTTTTTTTTTTACCAATGTTTCATTGAAAGTATTCAAGTATCAAGGAATGTCCAAAGAAGAAAGAGCAAGGACAGCTTAAAGTCTTTAAAATCACCAGTGCCAAGTGGAATGGACAATGGCCGGTATGGCCGAGGCAGTCAGAGAGACCAGAACACGGAGAGTCTGAAGTTTGGAGTGCATGGTCCACGGTGACTGTTGACAGCAGTGGGAAAGCAAGACACGAGGAAGAATCATCATATGAACTGCGGAAAGAGGGAAGGGGCGTAAAATTAACATGGTGATCAGTTAAACATTACTCAAATTAAACATTTGTAGACTACCTTGCTCGTAGAAGATTATCACAGCATATTCTTGCATAGGGCTTTATCCCAAGGCAGGAATTTAAGATCAATCATTTGCGCATCAGCTTGCCTAATATTATTGTGTAGCTATTTTATTTTGTTTTTAATGTCATTGTTTAATATATAAACTACATGTATATAATACACTGTATTGTAAAATTTATCTCTTGTCTTTTCCTTGTTTTTCAGGGCATTCCCGGTCCCACTGGACCAAGAGGACCCCCCGGTTTAGATGGCTGCAACGGAACTCAGGTATGACTGTAGCCTACTGTGTAAATAGACTGACAAAACTGACAGACAGACTGGCTCTTGTTTCTGTTGTTCTTTGTTTTATTTCTAGTTTGGAGAAAATACAGACATTATGGAGGGCCTGTGTAGGCTATAACACATTGCTCATAGTTCGCACTTTAACAATGTGTGTGTGTGTTTGGGGGGGGGGGGGTGTTCTCAATTTCAATCAGAGTCAGAGACATATCTGGACTGGAGAACAAAATAGAGGGGGGGGGGGGTGAATAGTGAAGAGACCATTTTGGTAGGCTACTGGTAAACAAAAACCAAATTTAGATAAAGACAGGTTATGGGGAGGGGGGGGGGTGATTAGCAATGGCACAAATCTGCTCATTTCGCCTCACAATGTGATCTTT
>JAUKPP010258575.1:0-12057 GCA_032273245.1 Phyllaplysia taylori
ATCATATATAGATGAGCCTGGCCTGCAACTGACTAAACAGGTCAGTGGACGCTCCGCCTTAAGACTTAAGAGCCTTGTGTC
This sequence comes from Phyllaplysia taylori, assembly GCA_032273245.1. Lineage (NCBI taxonomy): Eukaryota > Metazoa > Mollusca > Gastropoda > Aplysiida > Aplysiidae > Phyllaplysia > Phyllaplysia taylori. The sequence goes on from JAUKPP010258575.1 coordinate 82, forward strand.
TTAATTAAGAGCGCAGCTTATGCATGACTTTGTTAAGGTTCAAAGAAAATACCAATTTATTATATTCTTTGCATGACTCACGAAATCATGTATCTATATAATTATTAAACTTGACTTTCTAGCCACAAAAGTATGATTACAAAATATGGCTTCTATTCTACTACTACATAAAAACTCATAAGAAAAGTTCCTTAGACAGAGACTACTGAGCAACAAGCACGAGGTTTATGGGGTATCTTTTGTCACTTTTGCTGAACTCATGTGTTCAAAGAATCACAATGACAATACCATGTATACTCTAGTCATGTATAAATTTCCCTCGAGATAGTAAGATATTCTAATCTTTGAAATGAATGGACCTCTATATCTGTGGGTAGTTTTTCCTAAGACTCGACGATATAACCCACAATTAATGCTATGTCAGGTCGTTTCAAGTTGCCATTTTCACAAGGGTTGTCGCCTTTGTTTCAGATACCTGATATTGAATCCTGAGAAATATCTTGTCTATGACCGGTGGGTTTGAACAGGCCAAATTAGTGAGAAAACTCGTCGTCTTATACATGAGTAATATATACAGTATATGTACAACAGTACAACTTTACTTACATAGAAAACAATAGCTAAAAAAAACAACCACCCCAACTCAATTTTCAAGAGAATACCTTTTGAATTTAAGATGTCCCAACTGATCTTTGATGTACTTTGCTTGCTGCATCACCAGCAACACCTTGTCCACCAAAAAGAGTACTGGCCGGCTTTTGTTTGCTTCGAGCATTGCTGCCATAACCATCACAGCAACGTGTGTCTTACCCGTGCCTGAGGAGAAATGACAGAAAAGTCTGTAGTATTGCACTGTTTGTTAAGGTATTAAATGGCAAGGCCAAAGAATATATTCAGTGCTCTTCTTCTATATCAATCATGCTTTTATAATTATCGTTTCTGGTAACAGAAATAAATTTTCCTACTGTCATTTCATAAGATAATGTGAGAAATGACATGTTTTCTCTTTTGACGTTAAGCTGTCAGTAATGTTCTATGTTCTGGTGATGTCCCCTGTAAATAATATAAATAATATGCATCATCATCACCGTAAATAATAATATATATAGGGTGGTTATGATGTCAGTTCTCGTGAAAGTAATTTATAGATGCATTCAACATCGTAAAAGAAAAGAAATATTTGCATAATTTGCAAGAAAGCATAGCGTAAACACATTCTGAACACAGCCATTACTGAGTGCACTAGGTTCGCACCGCCTCCCCTACGGGATAAGAATACAAGTGTTAAAATAGCAGAAAAATTACTTTACAACCATCCTCTATACACAGGGTGGGAGTTCAATCATCACATTAGACAAAAATTTTGGAATTTCTGCCGGGATGCTGTGTCCCTCTAAATCCAGGTTGGCCCTGACAGGTAGGGTCAAAGTAAAAATAGTCCGCTTCACAAACAGCCTTACAGTGTTGCAATGGGTGTAAAACTAAAACCCGACCTAAAACTCCTATTTCCACAGTCTACTAGGTCTGAATTGATGTAGCCAGGGGAGTGAAAAAAAATAAAGTCATCCAAAATTCAACATGCCTGTTCTGCAAACTGTAAAGAAGAGAGCCTGGAACAACGGAGAACCAAAAATCCACCCAAGTGGTTTCAACCCCAAGATTCATTCTTGTCATCACCATGATCATTGTTAAGTCAAGAATGAGACTAAAGCTCAGTCTCTAGCTTTTTATTTATCTGAAAGGGTCAGTATGAATGTTTGGGTCACTTTAGATATATTTTTAGGTTGTTCGCTCGTAGAACCATAGTTTTTGTCCTACCCCAACCCTTGACTTGGGAATGAGATATTGTTCTTTCTATTTTTTTCCTGCCGGAGCAGTCGAGAAAGAAGGGAAACAAAAATCCTTTGTAATATAACTCATAGATTAGCGATAAATATTGATTCATATCAACCACAGCGCCTATTCGGGAATGATAGAACTCTTTTGCATTTACATTTTTCTTTCTCTTTCCGCTTACTAATCCAGACCGAAGTTAACCCTCTATATTATATAAGCTCTTTGATGTACTTTAAAGTTGATAGAATGATATAACAAACTTGCCTTGGGTTTTTGTTTTATGGTCCATGCAACACTGTAAGGTTATTTAAGAGACAGACTACTTTGACTCTGCCTGTCAGGCTGAGGGGGCGGTATCCAAGCGGAAAGACATAAATGCCCATCAGCTTGTGGGACTGAACTCAGGTCTTCGGTGTTATAGGCGAAGAGACTATCCATTACACCACAGACATGTGAAAGCTATCAAACAAAGTCAAAGAATAAGAGCATCCAGAGCAACAAGTGGCTCACCTGTTGGGAGGTAGACGAGAGTGTCATTCTCAAGAGCTTTCTCCATCAGCTCAATCTGGTAATTTCTAGGGCAATGCTTCACTGCTCCTCCTGCCTTGTTGAGGTCTTCCTCGCTGAAATTTCTCTTCTTCATGGGCTCCAGTTGCCTTTGGGGAGCTGGACTCTTGGCCTGTTTGAATAAATGCCTTGCCCCAGCCATGTGACTCTTAAAATTTTCCCTCGTATTCATATAAGTGTTACAAATTTTACAATGATATTTGAACCCATGTTTCGAGGTGCACCTTGCTTGGGCTAGATCCTGCTCCGATGGGTCCGTACTGGAAGGTCCTTGTGTCACATTATGCTCTTCTTCCTCTCCAGTAATGTTCTGATTGTAGTTGTCAGGCTCTTCATCATCCGCCGCATCATTGTCGAGATCATCTTCAGACCTCTCCATCCTCTCCTCAGACATCATGGCTCCGCGCTGCCCGCCATGGGACAACTGTCTCTGACCACCACTTGGTGGCTTCGAAGTGACCATTGGTAGGGCTGGACTCCCTCCTCTTGCTTCAGACAGCTGACCGACGCCACTAGTATTTGACTCAGCACCAGAGGCGCAAGCCTCCGCTGCACCTCGGTTGTCATTTGCAGACTCTGCGTTACTCTGCGAGCCACTTGAGCCTCCTTCTCCTCCTCCTTCCCCTCCTTCTCTGCTTCCTACTCCTCCACCTCTATTAGATACTGATGACGACGCTGCACTGCGTGGAAGGCACACAATATTGTCACCTCGCCCATGTGCTGTAGACAAGGCACCATGTTGATCATCTACGGACCTGCCACCATCAGACTGCACTAAGCTTGACCGCTGGGCATGACCTTGACTGCTCCCAGTTTCCCCTGCCAACCCCTGTGATGTCTGATCGTTGTCTCTGTCCTGACTGTCTGCGCCGGGCACGCGTTGGTTTTCAGTTTGGCTGCCAGCATCACCTCTCCCACCACTGCCGGCAAACATCCCTGGGAGACAGACATAATAGTGTAATGCATTGTATAGGTCAATGATAAATTGGTCAAGGATAAAATGAGGAAGTTTCCACTCCTCACATTTGCTGTAAAAGCTTTTTGTTTCTTCCTCTTGAGTGGTAAACTCCTGTCCCTACAAAGACAAACAAGAGCTTCCAAGTGTTGCCTTCCAATACACCTTGTCCACCTTATCAAGTGCTTTCTCGCTGTAACCAAATTCAAAACTAAAGAGAAAAGACTCAAGCTCAATAATTCATGTTTAAAACTTCACTTCACAACCAAATTGAAAGATCTGCTTTGTGCGTTCACAGCCTTTACTTTAACATGATCACTTCACAAATCTATCTATGGAAAAACATTTCAAGAAGTCAAACAAGTCTAAGATTCAATGCAGCCTGTCCAAGAAAACCTCTTATGGTCAAGAAGAAAGTGATGCATTAAGGCAGGAGGTCATATTGAAGGTAAAGTAAAAGAAAAATACTATTCGTGAGTCAATAGAAACCAATGATTTTACAGATAACTGCATTGTAACAAGAGGACATCTTGTCAGTATGCCGTAAAGCAATTGATGTACATACAACTACACAAAACATATATAAATGTATGTATAAATATATCTGCAAAGACTAACTTTACTTCCTGAATTCAAGACAACCCTAAGGATGCCCACCCCTCTGTATGATATAATATTGTACTGTGAGGAGCTTATTCCCCTTGTATATATTTAAAGTTTGTATTTGTAGAGCACTTGATATATATATCTGTATGAGAATACACCATTGTAAACCAAATTTCCCTAAGGAGAAAAATGAAGTAGTCAATTTTCAAAGTTGTCATTGTAAATTGAATTGTAAATACACTGTACTAATTGCAGGGATGGAAACTGATCAGTCCAAAATTTACTAAACTTTTCATGGGCTATGCAGATTTGTAAAAATATACTTATTCACTTGTGGATTAGTACGTCAGGTCCCACTTACAGAAAATGACAGAGCAAATCTAAATTATGGATTTCAGAAAATTTACGGAAAATTTCCATCCCTGCAATTGATTAGTCCAGAATTCAACTTACCATGGTAACTACCCTGTGTGTGGTATGGCACGTTCCTCCGGTCTTCAATGCTCGGAGTAACCATTGGCTCCTGCCCAAACGTCAGAATCTGTCTGTTCTCCTCCAGTACCGACCGGACATCTTTTCTCTGTACCTGGTGCGGACTTGCCCTCCCTGTGGTGGATTCAGGACTGCCGTAGGCGCCAGTCAGGATTGCACATACTTCAGGGGATGCAGACACAGCTCTAGGAGTAGCTTCTCCTGCACCATTAGAACCCACCGCATCAGGCTGACTGTTGGTACGGGTCAACAGTTCACTTTTATGCTTGGGGCTCTTCTTGTGTATTTCAAATTGCTCATTGGTGTTCAAGAGACATTTGCATACATCGCAGGCAAACCAAATGCTTCCATTTTTTCTGACCATGCGCCCATGCTCAAGATGACTTAGGGTTTCACATTTATCCATGATTTCCACTTTTTGCAAGTGTTTTGCAGACGTAAAGTGCTGAATAGCACTTTCTTGTCCTGTGAAGCCTTTACAGCAAACTTCACATGAGAGCGGGAATTGGGACCCTTGATCAGTTGCATTTCTCTGTCGTTTACGCTGATGCTGGCTTCCATTAATATGCTGCTGACAGTGCTGAAGCGATGTCAGTTCAATGTTGCAGCAGTGGCAGTAACCTCTGCCCTGGGAAAAGTAATAGCTCTCATCTCGTACAGTTTGCTGGCGGCTTACTGGGGTCTGAGGAAGAACTGGTAGCTGAGGAGTTGTGTTGCTGGTAGGTATACCATATCTTATGGTAGGTTGGTGCAATGCACCTGGGCTGACATCGGTCTGGTCTGAAGTTACAGCTTGTCCAGTAGCAATAGTCTGACCTGAAGAAGCTTGAGCAGGAAAGATTTGTCCGGCATATGTCTGAGACAGAACACCTGGGCCTTTATTAGCCTGAACAAAGCCAGGTGGACTAAGGATAGCCGAGCCAAAGTTAGCCTGATGTGAAGCGACTTGAACCTGCTTATACTGCTCCACTTTCTTCTTGTGCTTTTGGCCATTCACGTGTTGGTGAGCCAACTGCCGAGATGTCAGATCCACAAGACACGCATAGCAGTATCCATTGACACCATTGAAAGAATAGCCTTCAGAGGTAGCATCCGCACTGACTGGTTGGCCAATAGTTGCTGCAGCAACAAGCGGTTGTTGTCCAGTACCCATGTTTTGCCCCACAGAAGGCGAGATTGTTGGTGGATGATTCACAACTGTTACTTTTGGATTTAGAGTATACTGATTTAGAGTATACTGTTGCTGACTTGGAGTAAGTTCTTCCTGGTTTGAAAGAGGTGAGTGAGGCTGATTCTCGACAATTCCAGGCTGAGCTGAGGCAAGATGAGAAGTAAGCCCCTCATTCCCAATATTTTCATCTGACCCTATCAAACTGTTGTCAGTTATGCTTAGCAACATTGCATCTGACGATGATGAACTTCTGTATGCTGTGTCTGTAGAAACCTGACTGATTCCAAACACTGGTAAGCCACTGAATTCACTGACAGACCTACCCAAAGTTTTTGGGATATCTTTGTCCTTTACCAGTTTTGGATACTCGTTCAAATTCGAGCAAAGATTGTCCACCTTCTGATCTTTAGGTCTAGCGCCAAAATCTATGTTATCACTTGTAGGGGCCGCATTGACAGTCTTAATAAGTGAAGTTGAGTGCTCATCGGGCCTTCTGCCCTGAGCTAAAGCACTCATCGGCTTTGGTCTCTGCTGTTCCTTCAGGTCATGTTGTTGACATAATGTTGTGAACTGTACTGGTGAGCCGATACCCTGACCAGGTGGCAACATCCTGTCTTCACTTACTTGACCGCCTCCACCCGTACAACTAGATATGTTGTCAGTAGCAGTAGCCTCTTGTTGGCCAGTATGTGATGATAAGGGCAGGCTTGTATTGCTGACTCTTCCAGAGCTTGGAGATGTACTCTGTTGTGGTGAAGGACTCCAAACTTGCTTTACATAAGTCTGCTCTGGATCACTGCTGAAATCTGCACCCTGTTTATTCATCAGACCAATATTAGTATTTGCTTCGGCGGCTTTTTTCAGGTGTCTTGCGCTTTGTAAGTGTTCCAGAGCATTCTGAGGGCCAGAGAATGGCACCTGACATACTGAGCACATCAGTATTTTTCCACTGGCCATACCCTGAAGCAGAGTCTGTGCTTGGAAAGAACCACTGGGTTGGGGAGTGGGATTTGCAGAAGCACAGTCACCGAGCTGGGGAGTGGGATTTGCAGGAGCCAAGCCACCGAGAGATGCAACTTTCTTCAGATGTTTTTGACCTTTGAGATGACTATCTGCCATCTGGCGTGAAGACAGTTCAACATTGCAAACATAACAATACCCTTTTGAACCCTGCATTTCGTACACTTTCCCATTTGAACTATGAGTGTGGCTACCAACAAACAAAGAAGGAGAACCTGGTACTATGGGCACAGATGCCAATGCTGAAGCATTGCTGTTAGCAACTGCGGCCCCGATCGGCATACCAAATGTCCTCAAGGCTTGACTTTGCTTCTTGTGTTTCTGTCCCGCAATGTGTTGCTCAGCCAGTATCCGAGAGGTAAATTCCACTTTACAAACAAAGCAATAGCCTCTACCCCCTTCAAAGATGTATTCCTGGCCACTAGGTCCAAGGCCGTCTGAAACACCAAGATTATTCGGTGAATCCATTTTCCCTGACTAATGTGCTGATTCACAGTTCCATCGTCCTGAGAAGAAAAAGGGAGGGGGTGGAATAAGCAAAGATGGGTTACATGATATGACATCATGTGTGTAGGCCTACATCAATAAAACTTTATATATCATAGATCAATTAATCCACTGAAAATTGAAAATACATGAACAGGTAGAATGTTAATAACTATGTCATGACACTACAGTACAGACTAGTTGCCGCAAGGAAAATGAGTGGATCTAATCATGCAAACGAGATCCTCTTATGGAGCCAAATCATCAGAACAGGAGAACGCATATATGAACTTTGGACTTGGCCTAGACTTGGCAGATTTTGTTGATGGGCTCGTGACTTATGTTAGGCCTATGTGGCCGTTAAAATAGTGGCATCAATAGCCTTGTGGTAAGGCTGCCGGAGTCGTAATCGGAGGGTTGCAGGCTTTCTCTCTTTCTCTGTCCCTCTAACAGTACACACCCTTTCTGTTTGCCCTTTCTCTCTCTCTCTCCATCTCTCTTTTTTTTTTGCCGTTTGGAAATCAATAGGAAAGTAGTAGTCAAATCCCAGTCCCCTGTTTGATCGGTGGGGGTACTTACCACTTTACCCTATTATATAATTACTGGGGGGGGGGGGGTTACAATATTAGGCTATGTCAACTTAAAAACTTGTCCTCTCTATCTCCGTTTGTCTGTCTCATTATCTCTCATGTTTGCCCTCACTTTTTCTGTGTGTGTGCCTGTCTGTCTCTCCCCCTCTCCTTTTCTTTAACTTTCTCTCCCTCTCTTTCTTTCTTTTCTATCTTGAATAATGTGTATGGTTGTTCCATGTACCACACTCGATATGTTTTTACTCCAATGCCTGAATCATACTCACAATGCAGCCTGTGAAAGCTTTTGTTGAACGAAGGGATTATATTAAACCTCAATTTGCTCAAACGAAACAATTTACGGGAAATTCAAAACATGTCAACTATTTTCCAAACTGTCAAGGCAAAGTTGACATGAAAAAAAATCAGCAAAGCATCTAGATCTAGATCCACAGGAATTTGCAATAAAAACAATCTTTTTATAGACATTAAAAACGAAACAAAACTGGCATTTGTTGTGATTGCAAAGGAAAACAGTGGCAGTTGACCCCTAGGTCAAGCCAACCCTTCGATAGAGCCTTGACTCTAGATCTAGATCTAATACTACTACTACTACTAGAAGTAGAGCCTAGTAGACCTATGATGGTTCTAGTTGCACAAGGAAAGTTCACTACAACTAATAGGCTACCAAGCATTAGGGCTGTGCGGTATTAGAAATTTTACCGCTCGAGCGCTCGATGCAAAGCTCAATACTACACTGCTTGAGAGTCAAGTAGCACAGTTTCCGCCTTATTTCAGATAAAAGGCACAACTTCTGGAGTCAGGAAGGGCATCAAGTGAGGCAATTGTGATAATTAGGGCAAGAATCAGCCTCTGGGTTGTTGTTTTGTGTGTGTGTGTGTGTGTGCGTGTGCTTTTTTTTTTCTCTTAATTTCTTTTGCTTTTGTGACTACATGGGCTGCAAAGTAAAGTAGCCTACTTTCAACTGCTTGTTTTATTCTTTCGCAAAACAATGAAATATCTCAAACAAGGATAGATTGATTAGATCTTCACCAGCGAGTAATTCGCACCTGACAAGCTATCGCATTAATACTCTGTTAGTACCAAGTAGTATCGAAACTCTGCTGGTGTTAGTAGTAGGCCCTACTCTCCCCGACCTTTAGACTCGGTTCATCAGCTGTAGCTTTGAATTATCACAGGCCTCATTTTAATTGGCTGCGTCAAATATATAAACAAAGCCTGTGCCTCTCCTACCCCGCCCCCGCGCTCTTCCGGCACCGGTGCTGCAGCAGGCAGACACGATACAGACAGTGACGTAATCGACAAGTTGACATGATGCTGAGAGAGAGGAGAAGATGGGGACATAACTTGGTGCACAACATTCTTGCACTGCCGGCTCGATACTACTCAGCGCTACTTGGGCCTTATTGCGTCTCTTCACTGACGACACAACTTGAAAGGTGGTGCATCGAGCTTCAATAATACTGATTGAGCGGGCTGCTGCTCGCCAGTATTGAGCGCTCGACACAGCCATACCAAGCATCACACACTCCCTCCATCACTTCCATCCAGTACCCTGGCTGCTCCAGTTTTCGTCCACCTTAAAACGTGTAATGATTTAGATATATCTAACACTAGATTCACGTTAGTGTCATTTGATTAGGTGGGGGAAATTGAAGCACAGATGATGATATTCATCAGACTAAACAGGGTAAATCATCTAGATCTAGGCCTTAGCTAAATCCAGGAGCAGAGGGAGAGGATCTCCTCTGCCTCTTAATGTCTTATCAACCTTCAAAGTAGATGTCTAATCAAAGTCATAGTTGTAACATTTTCTGCAGGCCCATTTTCACTTACCTCTTGCAAGTCTTGTATTCATCAGAAAGGTATAGTGGTATAGGCAAACGGGCACTCGATTCTCTTGATCAGCCTCAGGTCTCTCGATCTGATTCTGAATCAGACTTAGATCTAGGTTTTAGATCTAAATCTAGATCTAGATCTAGATTCTAGACAGAATCTGCTGAGCAATCTCTGATCATATAATCAACAAATCAAGAGTAATGAATATGATTATGATGACGCCTATCGAGCTTGAAATTCAAAATTTAGCAAAAGATCGAGATTCTAGATATCTAGATCTAGATCTATTACTTCTTAACATGTTCTCGATAAAAAAAAAATACATGCATTACGTCTGTTGATACACGATAATGAACACTGAAAACGTCACACTATGGCGAAGCCTTGTTCGGAGAAGAGCAAAGCCTTTCGTCGAGATCGCCACTCACAAGCTCCGAACATGTCCTGGGATTTCCCAGGGTCAGGTAACTCATGCACTGCTTACTTTCGGTTGCGGTGTCGAAAACTTTCAGTTTCACTTTTGACTTTGCTTTTCGTCTGACTCGCGATGAATATTGGATCTCATCAGTACAATAAAATAGCTGTACAAGGGTTTGTTTTGTACCAGCATTTCGTTCGCACAAATAACAGTTTAATGCCGGAGTTCCACGTAATCCGCTGTCACCTATACCTTTGCGCTTCCATTTTTCTCTCCTCCTTCCAGAGTATTCGGTCGTGGCTCCTTCCTGGTGTCTTTTGTCTAAATTTAGCTTTTTGGACGTGCTAAAAAAAAAAGTCTACCCTATAAGGCTGGCACTGGAACCAGCCACGGATCAAATCCCAAAGACCACACAAAATGCTTGTGTAAAAATCATTTAGGCTATGTACAACGTATTGCGCCAATAAGGATACTGATAATGATAACAATAAGTGAGGGAAGATTGAAGAATACCGGACCACTTGTAAAGGGTGGGGGGAAGGGAGCTTCTGAAGGGCGGGGGAAGGGGTGGAAGGGGGGGGGGGGGGGTGAAGGGGGGTTTTCCCCCCCGACAAACAATAATTAATAGGGACAATAGATCTATCCGAGATGTTTTATTGAGAGTGATTAAAACCTGGAGAAAATCATCGTTGGTCCGGTATTTTTCAATCTTACCATAAGTGATGGTCATAACGGCAATAAACTTACTATAGGCTAAGAAGAAAAGGATGAGCCTTCCTCAACAGGCTAGTTCTAGATCTTAGAGTAAAAACATCCTAATGATAATCATGTATCGTTTGTGCTCCAAATTTCGCCCAGCTCCCTTTCTCGCCCACCTAATGGGAATATAAGATAGTGTTAAATAATGTATTCCTTCTTGATCTTAGGTGGGCGAAAACTGGAGCAAGCTAGATAGGCCCACATGTCGGCTAATACCTGAAAAGAAAAGGAAGTAGGCTACGTGTACTTTAAAGCCTATCTATGGCTACTACCAAAGGTGTGATACTCTCCGTGACAACAGTGCATCAACAAACAAGCGCGGCCTCCCATTGACACAACTGCTTTTCTAGGCCGCGCTTCGAATGCACCGTGGGCACTGTTGACATGGATTACGTCACAAGCACGCCGAATAGGCCTACGAGTGCTTATCTCACACAGCTTATAAAATCTCTGCAACACAGTCGGTAGGCCAACCGATGCAAAAAAAACTAAACTACGATGACGATAATAAAAATAAGTGATACAAAAATCACAAGAATGATATTAACAATGATAATAGGCCTGCTGGGAGAAAAGTCAGAGAAAATTATGTAGGCCTACAGAGAAGTGGAAAGCCGTGGTATAGAGTTAAAAAGCTTGCCCAAGATAGACGAAAGTGGAACAGTGCTTGTTTGTGGCCTAGGCCTATGATAGACCTACTCTGGTCCTGGGTGAGAAAGCCAAAGCTTTAGTAGGTCAAATAATATAGGCCTATGCTAACAACGATGATGATGATGATGATGATGATGATGATGATGATGATGATGATGATGAATCAATTTCTGACTCTCCTTGGATTTTTTTCACCACGTTCTACAAATGATGATGATGATGACGATGATGATGATGATGATGATGATGATGATGATGATGATGATGATAAATGATGATGATGATGATGACGATGATGATGATGATGATGACGACGACAATTTCTTTCTTTCTTTTTACTTCAAACCACCCTCCTGGCTACCCTGTAGTTGGGTTCATCTTATTGTCTGACATGACCATGCCTCCCTTAAACTCTCCTCTTACATGGCAAGAGTCGGGAGTTCCCCAGTGACCATTTCTCAAGGCTAAAACAACTAAAGAAGCTGGTGTCTTTCCCCGTATCTATATATATATATATATATTTTAGAACATGGGGGTGAATGTGTCACCCTACAGACTAAACTATACAAGCTACAGACTTTAAAAA
>JAUKPP010258586.1:0-12056 GCA_032273245.1 Phyllaplysia taylori
CAGATCGTCCGCGATCGGGGATCGATCTAGGGTCTTCCCGCATGCAAGGCGAAGAGCCTAACCATTACACAACAGCGTACAGGTGTACCAAAGAGAAGGACGGCTAGGAACCATCATTGTAAAGCAAAAACAAGAGATAGATAAAAAAAAAAAAAAGCATGAAGAGGAATCACAGCATGTGCTGGAATTGAACAGTTCGAAAGAAACTCGTCAGTCTTTTGGAATTTTTGCAGTTGGAGCCTAAGTTTCTATGGGCATTGGCAAAATAAATAAAAAATAAATAAATAAATAAACAAATAAATAAATAAATGGTCAAAACGGTATGAAGAAGATTCACAGTATGTGCTGGAATTGAACAGTTCAAACGAAACTCGTCAGTCTATTGGACATTTTGCAGTTGGAGCCCGAGTTGCTATGGACATTGATTGTGTTTGGGAAATACATCAAGGAGATTTGAACAAAATAAAGTAAATCTTGTGCCACGAATTCGACTGTAGTAAAATAGTATTTGTAATTGATGAGATGAAGCATTTCGTTCATAGTGAAAAAAAACATCGAAGTGAAAAAACAAACAAACAAAACAAAACAGAACAAAACAACAACCCCCAAACAAGATCGAATAAAAACCTGACTGCAACATTATACATGTATCGTGCAAAGCCAAAGGGAAATAACCCAACAAACTGTATATTAATCTCTCTCTCTATTATGTTCGACTGAGATATAATACAGGGTGTTTTTCTTTTATATTGACCGATTCTATTGATCGCATGAAGAGAGAGCAACTAAAATTCTATTTCTCCGTCTTAGACTTGAAGCAGCTAGGAGTATCGTCCTTTGTGGTTTCATACATTTTTCATTGCCCAGAAGTACATCGTAGTACATGTACATTTGTGCATGCAATTTGCCTACCACGCAGAGGACAGGAGTTCGATCCCAACATCGTCTCTCTTCTGCGATGTTGTATTCTTCTTCTCAGCCCAGGTTGAGAGGTAAGGTTGAGCCAATCCACCTCTAAAATGACCTAACAGTGTCACTAGGGGCGTGTAACCAGAAAAAAAAAAAATCAAATATCAGGATTTGCATCCCACGGCCTTAGTTTTTTATCTAAGTACATGTATATGTTTTTAAAAGTGACGCATGCACAATGTTATCTATGTAAAAAAAAAAAAAAAGAAAAAAGAAAAAAAGAAAACTTCTTGAAATTGCGTTGCATCTTCCCTATTATAATTACAGAAGATCAGAGAGTTTTGTTTGATGAATTTGTGGTAAGAATATTTGGTTCTCAGACTTCATGATAATATTCTCAGTGAAAAACGGCGCTGTTGTGTAGTGTTCAGACTCTTCGCCAGTCTTGCTGAAGACCCGAGTTCGATCCCGAGCGGGGATGATCTGATTTTTTTCTGTTGTTTTTTTCCCTCTCAGCCCGGGTTGGCCCTGCCATGCCGTATTAAAGTTGCCCGTCTCTTAAATGACCTTACTTCACAGTAATGCAGGGGATGTAAAACCGGCAACCAAACCATATGTTAGTGAAATAAATACATGTACATATGTACACAAATAAAAAAGAAAACCTCGAATAGAGCTCTCCCAGACTGATATAGAAAAAGAAAAGATCAGAGGGATTTCCCGAAAAATGGCGCAGATCTGCTGCCTAACTGTATTGCAATAAAAATAACCCTGTTGTTTTTTGTCTAGCATCAATACAGTTAAACCTGTCTAAGACGACCACCAAATGCCGAGAAAAAAGTGGTTGTTTTAGACAGGTTGTCGTCTTAGAGAGGAACATTAGATAGAAGAAATGGAATTTGGGGGGCAACAGACAGTGGTCGTTTATGTAGGTGGTCGTCTTGAACAGGTGGTCGCTTAAGCAGGTTTAACTGTACATGTACAGGGTATGGGACTGAACCTAAGCTATCAAATTTTCTGAGACCTGGCCTAGGACTGAACTAGTGTGTTAGAAAACCGACAGGTAATCTAAGGGAAATAACCAAAAGATTAACGTATGTGTCATCTTCTTTTCTAAGTTATGTCCCTTGCCCAAGACTCTTCGCCCTGCGAACACAAGGTACATGTACGGTACTGAGTACTTTTACGTAGTGAAAATGAGTCTGGCTCACATTTTTATTCAAGTTTTATATTGCTCTTAATCCCTCAGTAACACTATAAGGTCATTAAGGAAAACACTAACTGAAATTGGGGGTTCTCGTGGCCTGGAGGTTACGATTTTTGCCTCTCATGCCATTGGTCTCGGGTTCGAACCCGTGCAGTGCCGGCATGTTATCTCAATAAGTTTCTTCTTCTTCTTCTTCTTCTTCTTTTCATGATTCGTAATTCCGAAAACATAAAAATGAAAACACAGAATTGACAATAATAGTTTTAGGCATCAAAATATTTTTTATTGAAATATCACATTGTTCATACACACACTCTCTCTCTCTCTCTCTCTCTCTCTCTCTTTCTCTCTCTCTCTTGCTCTTTCTCTCGCTCTATCTTTCCCTCTTCTCCTCTCTCTCTCTCTTTGTACGTCTTTTGTTCTGTCTGTCTAACCGTTTGTCCGCTCCCTCCCTCTTTCTTTCCTCTCTCTCCTTTCAATTCTTTCTACTTACATGTATTCCCCCTGTCTCTCTTTAAACAAAAGCGAAAATATTATGCAGGAATCCTTAACACCTTTCATGCACACAAAACGTGAACTATATAATATATACACAGATTTTGTTCAGTTTTTCTAATAAATGTATTTGTCAAGTATAATAAGTCAAACGTTGTCAATGACATTATGAAGAATTTAATTAAACTGGTTCATAAAAATAATGTCGAAATAACGTTATCTGAAGCTAAGGCTATTTGTTTTTAGAAGAAAAAAAAGAAAACTAACTATAGAATTTACTTACAGTTTGTCTACTAAAGGCAAAAAAGAAAAAAAAACACCAAAACCCCCCAAACGAAATAAACAAACAACAACTAAACGAATTATTCAGAAATTTCTGCTTTGAGAACCATTCAGGCAGGCAAGTAAGGATCGAATAAAGTACATGTAGCCTATTTAATTTATGGCACCTAGATCTTATAGCACTCATTCAATGAATCAATGGAGAAACTGTACAATGCAAAACCTTGGCAAAGATCAAAGATAAGAAAAAAAAGATTATTCTAGGCAAATTATGAAGTACATTTCAAGGTACATGCACAGGTATCAATGGCATTTATATTGTATGAACAGATACATATAATATCACAAAAATTTGGCACAATTGGCGTGGCATTTGAAACAGGTTGGCAGAGTTTGATTTTGTCTGATCGGGGAAATGGAAACACATTTAGGCCTATTTCCGATTTTTCACCCTTATTGTCAGCACCCTGTTTTTTTGTTTTTAAAAAAAATAATACTGTAGGGTTTTTTCTATTGAAAAAATGGGACAGAGCTTTATTGCTTTATTGTTCACACGAGATTGGCATCTTTCGCCATACTGTAGAAAACAGACGAGGGATCCGCCAGAAGTTTCTTGGGAGAGTCAAACTCTTTGATTTGTCCTTTGTCCAGCACCATGATCCGGTCGTAGTCCATGACAGTGTTGAGCCTGTGAGCGATGGTGAGCACAGTGCACGAGCGGAACTCACTCCGGATTGTGTTTTGGATGAGCTCATCCGTCTCCATGTCCACTCCGGCTGTGGCCTCGTCCAGGACAAGAACCGGACTCTGTCTCAGTAAGGTCCGAGCCAGGCACACCAGCTGACGCTGACCCATGCTCAGATTTTTCCCGCCCTCGCCGCATTCGTGTTCGAGTTTTTTGGGTAAACTTTCAACAAAACTCGTCAGGTGGGAATGCTTCAATGCCTCCCACAACTCTGCCTCGCTTTTCTCTCCGAACGGGTCCAGATTCATCTTGAGAGAACCGCCAAAAATGATTGGGTCTTGTGGGAGAATGGACAGTTTCTTTCTCAAGTCGTGGAGGCCGATGGGAGCGATGTGTTGACCGTCCAGGCAGATCTTGCCAGCTGCAGCCTCCACCAGACGGAACAGAGCCACGGTGAGCGAGGATTTCCCGGCTCCTGTGCGACCCACGATACCGATGTTCTCCCCACTTTTGATGTTGCACGTGACTCCCTTCAGCACCAGATCAAGACCGTCACGGTATCGAGCTTGGTAATCGTCAAAGACAAGCTCGCCACTGTCCGGCCATTCAGATTGAAGTTGGTTGTCTTCTGTTTCCCAGCTTGCCTCTGTGGGTTTGTTAGAGTACTCGATCACACGCTCTAAAGAAATGAGTTCGGTCTCGGTGTGGCTGGAGTGGTGTATCGTCCAAGATAGACAATGTACAAAGTGGGTTGCATACATTAGAATGACACCGGCCATGCCCGGGCTCACACTGGTATCCCATAGCAACAGCAGACCTGAGATGAGAGTGACGAGAGAGGAGAGGATTGTCACACGCATCCCAAACCAGGCGCCAAACCAATGCTCCGCCATTTCAAACTTCATGAGTGTTTCCAGTTTATCTTCCATCTTATTGACAAACCTTTGCTCCACGCCATAAGCTCTCACAGAGTCTGCTCCATTGAGGGTTTCGTTCAAGTGGACGAATACGGGTGACCTAGATTTGGTTCTGTATCGGCGTAACTGTCGTTTGTTCGCCAGGAAAATTGCATGCATAGTTAGGTAGAAGCCGACGACTGGAATAATGTATGGGATGATACGAGGAGTGGTGTAGAGCATCAGCGAAAAGTTCACGACCAGCCATCCCATGCAGCAAATGTATCCACGGAGACATCCGCCTAGTCCGTCCACAGAGCCGATGTCCTTGGAGAAACGGTTGATGATTCGTCCAGTCGGCGTGACGTCAAAGAAAGACATGGGAGATCTCAGGATGTTGACCAGGAGCTGGTTGTGGTGGTGTTTGGCGGCCTCACAACCCCGACACAGGACTAGACAGATGAAGGCGAACGACATGAGGACTTCAGCACCTCCGTACATGGCAAAGGCGAAGAGATAGCCCCAGGCTCTTTCTTTATACTCGACGGTGTCGGCTTGGGACAGATTAGACAATAGGGTGTCGTCCGACGATCTGGCCAACACAAAGTCTTTACTCTCTCCGAAGAACATGTGGAAAGCAAATAGAACAATACAGATGATGAAAAACTTGACACCGACAGGTTTCAAATAGTCCAAATACACCTTCATGCCCACAGAGCCAGTTTCAGTGTCTTCTTCATCTTCCTCTACCGTCTTCTCCTCGGAATCTTTGCAGTTGTCCTTGTCCTTCTCGTCATTACTTTCATCACTTTTTTCCTTGTCTTTGGCGGATTTATCCTCTTCCTCAGCTGAACTCTCCCCATCCTCTGAGATCGACTTGAGGCTTTCACAGGAGCTCTTTGTATCATTCATAGAGTTCAATCGGGATACGATTTTGCTCGTCATGTGCTCCAACTCTGGTTCACAGCCCTTCTTGTCATTCTTCGTCACCTCTCTCACAAATTGCGCAAACGCTCCTTCGTGGTCCAATAGTTCTTTATACGTCCCTGACTCTTGGATCTGTCCGTCTTTCATCACCAGGATAGAATCCACGTACGGCAACCAATGCAAGCCATGAGTGACCATCACACGAGTTTTGTCTTGGAGCAACCCTCGGTGCCCGATCACGTGATCAAAGATGTGTTTGCCAACGTGAGAGTCAACAGCGCTAAGGGGGTCATCCAGTAGGTAGATATCTGCATCAGCGTACACAGCTCTGGCCAGAGACACGCGTTGTTTCTGACCTCCGGACAAATTGATACCTTTCTCGCCTATCAGAGTTTTGTCTCCAGAGGATAAAAGTTTCATGTCACTTCTAAGCTCACAGGAATCCACGACTTTCCTATATTTGTCAGCCTCCAAAGTTGACCCAAATATAACGTTCTCTTTCATTGACGTGTTGAGAATCCAGGCCTCTTGGGGGACGTACGCTGTTCTACCACTTACGCTGACATCTCCTTCCACTTTCTCCATTTCTCCGAGCATCGCTGAGAGAAGGGACGATTTCCCAGATCCAACCATACCAACCACAGCCACCAGTTTACCTTTCTCAATGTTCACGTTGATCTTTTGTAAACAATTCTTCTCGCTTGATCTGTCCCAGGAGAACACGCCATCTTGGATGGTAATTGACGATTTAGAGTCACGCTTCTTGTTTACAACATCTTCCGGTATGTCTTCGATGTTCAAAAACTTGTTCAGTTTCCCCAAGGCTCCCGATGCTTGAACAAACTCTGGGATGATGATAGCCATGATGCTGAAGGGTGCGTTCAAGATGTGGAATAAAGCTGACGTCGTGAAGGCAGTTGGAGCATCGAGGTAGCCTCCGAGGGTGAGAAAGGTCATGAACCCACCAACACGTACTAAGAAAGGAATGGTGCCAAACATAAAGTCGATGCCAGCATGCATGACGCACATCTTCTTGTGGATATTTACTTCTTTCTCTCTGGTATCCATGATTTTCTTCATAAAAGATTTCTCCCAGGCGTATAACTTCAGTACTTTGATGCCGTTCAGAACTTCGTTCATCATTTTAACTCTTTCGTCCTTAACTTCATTCTTTTCTTTTTCTAGCTTTTTCAACATCTTTCCCACCCAAGCATTGAGAGGTATCAAGGCCAACATGATAGCCAGGCCTACAAAAGCTCCCATACCTAGTTGCGTGTAAAGCAAGTACAATGCCACGCTAACTTGTATCGGGGTCGAGATAAGCAGAAACACGATGTTACTGGCGTTCAAAAGTTTTTCGCAATCGTCGGCGACAAGAGTGACGATTTCCCCTGTAGTAATGTCTCGCTTTCCTTCATTCTTAGCACTAAGAGCTTTCTTGTACACCGCCATTTTGAGAGCAGTTTTCATTTTCTTGGCGAGTCTGTCCACCGACGTCCACACTCGGCTATGACCTGTGCATCTGACTAGTGACGTCATAAACATGGCCACCACGATGACGTAACCTCTCCACTCAGGCTCCGTGTCTCTGTGTTGGAAATGTCGTAGCAAAAGCCCCATCAAGATTGGTTCCATAAACGAGGTCAGCTCAAAGGCCAGTTTAATTAGCTGGTAGGTCATGTACTCTGCGCCATATTGTTTCACGAGTACCTTCAGCAAGTTGACTTTCACAGCTTTGGTCTTGGTCGACTCCTCTCCTTCCTTCACACCTTTAGCCACGTCATCCTCAGCGCTTTGACCAGCCTGTAGAGAGCTCACCTCTTTCGCCCATGTCTCTTCAAAAGATGGACACAGAGTCTGGCATCTATCTTGCTCCGCCATATCAGGGATGTCATCTTCTTGCAGACCATTCCTGAACCCGTGCCACACAATATTCGTGATCCAGCTCAAAGTCAGCTTTCCAGGAATGGAACTCAGTTCTTCAGGATGCACGTCCGTCTTGATACCTCTTGTATCGGGCATGGACGCCAGGACGAGCTGTATCAAAGCGCCGAAAAGACAACAGACAGACACCAGGAAGGTCATCGGGTCACTGAGGTAAAGGCCAGAGGTCACCTCACGGAAGACGGTTATACAATCTGAGAGCACCATGAGGCTCCAGAACACGAAGAGTGGATACGAGTGCTTCGAGCTTCGTTGTTGTTCAACCTTGGACACAGCTGTGCTGAGCAGCAGAGAGAGCAGTCGTCCTCCATGAGAAAAGTACTGACCACTGACGATGTCCAGCAAAGCTTTCAGGTCACCAGATTTCATCATCTGCACCGCGGACAAGGTAGCCAGGAACAGGGTGCTCGACAACTTCATCTTTCCCAGTTTAACCAGCGGTCCGGAAGTCTTCCCTCCTGATAGATAGTACATCAGGTAAACGGGGGCGATAACCCACAGGAAAAGATGTGGCATTCTTTCCAAGCACCGGAGAATCATTTCAGAGAACATGAACGCGTTCGCGTCGTGTTCCGTGTCCAGTGTGGGGCCACACATGGAAGTGTTTGCATCAGGGTGCTGCAGGCTCAGGCACGCCTCTGTGTCCATGGTGATGGACAGGGTCATTCTGTGTGAGATTCAAACTTGTAGGAGAGAGAGAGTCAGGGATTTGATGACTTCTCAAATTTCCCTCAGTGTTTGGGGTCAGGCGGTCTGATACCTAGGTGATTCGAGTCTGGAGAGAAAAAATATCAATGTCGTTAGTTTGAGAGAGGTATTGTTGTGAGATAGGGAGAGATAGATAGATAGAGGAAGATAGAGAGAGAAAAAACAGAAAGAAAGAGTGGGTTGCAGAGAGAGAGAGAGAGAGAGGAAGAGGGAGCAAGAAAGAACGAGAGATATATATTTATAGAGAGAGAAAGATAGAAAGATAGAGTGTGACAAAAAGAAGAAAAAAAGAAAAAAAAAAAAGAGAGAGAGAAAGAGAGAGAGAGAGAGAGAGAGAGAGAGAGAGAGAGAGAGAGAGAGAGAGAGAGAGAGAGAGAGAAAGGAACAGAATACATATTATTATAAAGAAGGGAGAGGAAGCTATTCAACCGAAGTTATGTCATTTTTTTAAATGTCTGAATCATGTAGTATTTACTTCGTAAAAGAATAACACAGAAGCTCTAACCGCTATCCAGACACATGCGATATGAAAACGTTGAACTCAGTTTGTTACTACATGTCTGTACAAATGAGCGCATTCTGAAAAATGTAGGCTGAGATATTTTTGTCTCATGTCTTTTTTCTCCCTCCCTCTTTTTTCCCTTACTTTTAAATGAACAGCCAAAGGTTTTGGCAATTTTTTAATAAACTACCAGCACCTACCCCCCCCCCCCCCCTTCTGTTTCATGGCTCATATACAATTGAACCTGCATAAGCGATTACCTGTTTAAGACACGACCACCTTCACAAGCGACCAGCTTCCATCGACCCCCAAATTACATTTCTTCTAAATAAAAAATATAAACCCTCTCCAAGACGACCACCTGTCAAAAACAACTACGCTTTCTCGATATCGGGTAGTCGTCTTAGACAGGTTGGACTGTATTATCCCTCTCCGAGACGACCACCTGTCTAAAACGACCTTTTTCTCGATATTGGGTGGTCGTCTTAGACAGGTGTGACTGTAATTTCACTCACCAGCTGCTTTTACTTTACGTTGTGGCTTTCTCTTTCAGTGTCCACGGAAGTTCTTGTCGTTCCGACAGTGTGACTCGTCTCGAAGAGTCCGTCTCTTGTCCTCATCTGGAGCTTGATTGTGATTCTCGAGGTCCAAGCTTCGGTTTTTATACATTCTGGAGCCGGCGTTTGCCCAAGGGACCAGTGCTAAACTTAGCAGTTGTCTAATTTTGGTTGTGCGGTCACTCGACCTTCGATAAAAATATGACGAAGGTCGTCGCTCGATGAACCGTGGCAGCGATAAGAGGGGCAAAAGTATGGTGCTCTGTAAGGGCCAGAATTTTAGATTTTGCTGATTGTAATGTCACGTCGTTAACTTATTATTGTTATTATTACATATATTATTATTATTATCTTTATCATTATTATTATTTATTATTATTATTTTATTATTATAACTATTATTATTATTTTTTTTAAAAAATTATTTTTATCATTATTATTATTATTATTATTATTATTATTATTATTATTACTATTATTATTGTTGTTACTATCATCATTATTATTAAGCCTATTATTATCATTGTTATTATTATTAGTAGTAGTAGAAGTAGTAGTAGTAGTACTTTCATTATCATTGATATGATCCGTATTATCATTATCATTACGGCATGTATTATTATTATTATTCTTATGATTATTATTATTATTATTATTATTATTATTATTAAGATTATTATTGTTGTTGCTATTATCATTATTTTTTATCTTATTTTTAAAAAAAATCATTAAATTTCGTTTCTTTTTATCCCTAAGCCAATTGTCTGTTCTAACGTGTGTATTATCATTGACACTGGCTCGTCATTCATTATTGATTGTAATATGAGTAAGGGAATCTCAAGTTACCTAAAATGTTTAATGATCGATCTCTTTCTCGTTATAATTCTTGTCCTTTGTTTTAACATGGTTGACTTATTAATTCCTTGTAGTATCCTACATGTATAGCAAAATATTTTTTTTTGTGCTCGAGGGGAGTGTCGGGGATTTTACTGTTCAACTAATGGGGTGAATTCACAGTGTTGTCCGACAAACAAGGGAGATACGCGATGTGAATTCCTCTCTGTAAGTGCTGACAGATAGAAATAATGATATAAAAAAAAAAAGAAGAAGAAGAAAAGAATCCCCCCCCCCCCTCCTGCCCCTCCTCCCACACATGTAACTCAGACTACATGTACTTCAGTATTCGGAATGGAATAAGAAAACTCGTTCAAACATGATGATAAAGGAAACCTCTTTGGAACCTAATTTACTTTTGAGAAAAGAGAATAATATACAAAAACAAACCTGCCACTGACACTTACGGCTCTCTTGCGTTCAGAAGTTATAAAGAAATTATAAAAATACAGTTGAACCCTCTCAAATAAAACCTTTATAAGACGAAGACGGGCACCTGCACAAACGACTAATCCCATAAACTCTCTAAATGTATTTTCCGATTACATTGACCCATCCCATCCCATCCCCACACACTTAAAGACGACAACCTGTCTACAACGACAGATTTTCTTTAACCCAACCACTAAGCAAACGATTTTCGCTTCCGTCTCTTAAATGACCGTATAGTGTTGCAGGGGACGTAAAACTGGTAACCAAACCAAACCAAACCAAATCTTCGCTTGACAGAAGTTTCTACTACAGTGGTTAAACGGTTTACCATACAAACGCTTGGGTCACTCTGCGACCCGTTCTGGATCAACAACTGACCTCCAGGCCAGCCCCCCACTGGCGGCTTAAAGGAGCGATAGCAGCAGATCTATCGGTGGACGGGTCAAATGACGTCTTTGGCCCACAATATATTTGGCTAAAGATAGATTTTCAACACAGCATTTCAACACATCCACCCACCTCCACCTCTCATTTTACTATTTACTCTGATCCCCTCCCCCCAAATCATCAGTGCTGCATAGATTATATAATAGTATTACAAGTTTGGCAAGAAATAATAGGCTGATAAGTTCTAGAATGTGCTAACATTGACATAGTGAAGGACTTAGCGGTTGAGCAATTTCCTCTCTCCATTTCTCCTCACTTTTTCTTTCTTTCTTTTTTTCTTGTTCTTTCTTACTTTTTTTCTCTCTTTTTTTCTTACTTTCTTTCTCTCTTTTTTTCTTTCTTTCTTTTTTTCTTTCTTGTTCTGTCTTTATTTGTTTCTTTCTTATTTTTTAAAATCTCTATTTTCTTACACCTTCCTAGCCTTCTCTCAGTCTCTCTTATATCCTTCACCTCTCACTGTTTCTATTAAAAGGTCAGTATGAATGTTTGGGTCACTTTTGATATTGTGTTGTAGGTCGTTCATGGGTGAACCTCATAGTTTTGTCCAACTGTGACCCTGGGCTATGAAGCGAGAAATAATAACATTGTCGTTTCTGTTTTCCCTCTTGCGGGAGTAGTAAAAAAGGGGTGGAAAAAAGATCCCGCGTAGAGCACAAAAAGGGGACCGACTTAATAATAGGCTACACATTGCGTACTACGTAGATTACGTGGACTAAAAGTCTATTTTTAGAGTATTTGGCGCGCAAAAACGGAGGATTTAACTTTTGTCATTAGAGGCACAGAGTGATCGACTCCTTTATTAACATTTTCTGAAACGCAACGTATTAGGAATCTGGCGCGCGTGTGTGTGTGTTCAAGGGTGTAATTTCTAGTAACGACACGTAGGACTACCCACCAAACCATGTTTTCTCGCGGTTAAACATACAGTTGAACCTGCCTAAGCGACCACCTGTACAAGACGATCACCTGCACAAATGACCACTTTCTAGACTCCCAAATTGTATTTTTGCTTTACAGTAACCATCTTTAAGACGACCACCTGTCTAAAACGACCACATACAGTCAAACCTGTCTAAGACGACCATTCATTATCGAAAAGAAAGTGGTTGTTTTAGACAGGTGGTCGTCTTGGAGAGGGATAATGTAGAGAAGAAATATAGTTTGGGAGTCG
>JAUKPP010258597.1:0-12055 GCA_032273245.1 Phyllaplysia taylori
GTAAAAACCAAAACAAGAAGAGGCTAAAACAGCTGAGGCTGGCGCCTCTATAAATAACGCACTCCTTACTACTAATTCTGAAAGAAAGGAGTTCACTATCACATACAACATGGGATTGAACGGTCACATTTTCGTTACCTATATTTCTGCTCGATTCTCTTGTTAAAATGCCCTGTCTGAGATATGGCAAAACCTGTTCCCGCAGTGTGAAATCTCAAGATTTGTCCCCACCCCTTATTGATCAAACTCTCAGTCCCTGTCTCAGTCACACCTACACATGACACACAAGCGTGCATACAAATTCCAACACAAACAAACAACACACACATTCGCTTATACGGCCACCAGTCCACTTTCAAACAAACCATTGTTGCATTGCTATTAAAAAACAAAACCATGAGAATTAATTTACAGAAATGAAGTCATAATAATAATATAACAAAAGGCGAAAAAATAAAATGCCCGATGAAAAAAAACAACAACATTGCAACAGGAGAAGGAGGAGGAGGCTGTGTGTAAACAAACACACGAGCCGCGCAAATGAGTAAACCGACATCCCAAACACGGTACGTGTCCACGTCAAGTGAAGGCTAGAGCTACTCCACAACACTTTGTGACCACAGCAACACAGCAGAGAACCCTGGACCGCTAATCTCGACTCGAAGACATGAAGGAGAAAACATGCACAATTGGAACAACGGTTCATCTCTCTCAAGCCTAATAACAATCATTATAATAGGCTACCAGTATAGCGGCCTCCGCCTAAACCCATGCCATTTGGTTTGGTTACCAGTTTTACGTCCCCTGCAACACTGTAAGGTCATTTAAGAGACAGGCTACTTCGACCCTGCCTGTCAGGGCCAACCTGGACTGAGAGGGAAAAAATCCCAGCAGGAAAAAACCCAGATCGTCCGCGATCAAGGGTCTTCCCACATGCACGGCGAAGAGCCTAACCATTACACCACAGGGCCGGCATGCTCCGCTCTAATACACGCTTTTATCCATAAAGTTTCTGGTCCGGAGAGGTCTTAAGACTGCCTTGCACTTTTGCAGTATTAAGGGGCCAGTTTTAAGACTCTCCAGTCCCGGGGTACAGAGCTAGACTGTCATGGCTCTGTAGGTTGTAAAGACTACTTGAAGGGTATATAACCCATATAAGTCGCTGATCAGCAACAAGAACAATCTATAAAGTTAATTTAAAATCTTAAAATAACAATATTGATCAAGTTTCTGTAAACGTACGGGGCATGTAAATGAATGCCTGCAAGCCCTCGCATGCGCGGTGCATTTAGGATTTAGGCAGAGACCGCTACACTTATGTATGATAATCATTTTCAGTCAACTTCTATAGACACAATAGCACAATGCCGAGGACAACTGGGCACCACAGACCTAACTACATGTATTATTCTTTAAAGAAAGTGGGATCAGGTGAGGGGGAGAGAATATATTTTATGGAATATACCATTCACAAAACAATATTTGTCATTTGATCATGAAGAACAAAACTTGACAAGCAAAGACACATCTGTTTCGTTCTTCAAAAATCAAGTTAGAGATTCCTTCTTATTGCGAGAGCAACACCTCAGTACTGCAGTTGACCAAAACTCTCCGACTGCAATTACTAAACTTGACCCTGTCATTAGAAGTCAACAATTTGAAAATTTGGTGAATTGATAGAAGCACCAGCATTGTTGGCTATTTTAGCCATCTTTCCATTATGACTTCATACATTCTAATATCGTTTGCCCTGTCCAACCGTGTGAATCTGATCCCATGAACCCGAACTAGCAGCAACCCCCTCGGCAAATAAAATCAATAATACTTAAGAGCCCACTAGACAAATAATAGGGAGTGTTTTGCTACAATGAGATGATGCATGGGTATCTTTCCACCATGACTTCATACATTCTTATATCATTTGCCCTGTCCAACCTTATGAATCTAATCCCATGAGCCTGAATTAGCAGTAACACCCTCGGAAAATAAAATCAATAATACTTAGAGCCCACTAGACAAATAATAGGGAGAGTTTTGCTACAATGAGATGATGCATGGGTATCTTTCCACCATGACTTCATACATTCTTATATCGTTTGCCCTGTCCAACCTTATGAATCTGATCCCATGAGCCCGAATTAGCAGTAACCCCCTCGGCAAATAAAATCAATAATATTTAGAGCCCACTAGACAAATAATAATAATAATAACGGATTGCATTTATATAGCGCATATCCCAATCACTGGCTCCATGCGCTTTACAATCATTATTATTATTTAGACAAATAATAAGGAGTGTTTTGCTACTATGAGATGATGCATGGTGTGAAAGGCTATCTTCAGTGAACAGAGAAATAAATGTAGCATGCTATATCATGATAGGAGGAGGAATCAACTTCTGTACACAGCATGCATAAGAATGAAACGGCTACAGTTTTCTCAGTGGAAGGGGTTAATAAAATTGTGTGAAGACAGACTATGTCATAAGAAGGGCTTCCATACAAAACACAAGATAAGCCAAAATGCTAAACTTTGAGTAGATGCCTTTATTACATTCATAACTCATGCTTTTTCCTTTTTTTTTCCCTGTGCCAATTTCCAATTCTAAAAATCCCGCTTGGTTGATGAAAGAATTGTTTTGTTAGTGTCTAGGGTATCACATATATAGTCCAATATGTTCAAAACTCAGGCTTAAATACTATAGACTACATAAGAATTCCTTCAAAACAACGCACTAGAACAGTTGGCAAATCATGAAAATGCCAATTGAAATTTCATTTTTGTCAAAAAAATTCTTGTGCGTCAAGAATGGTAACTGCAAATTATTTTTAGTTTCACAAAAATGGCTACATAGCATTCTGTTAGGAAACCCTTCATACATACCCTACACAATACAGTACTAACAACCACATAAAACAACATGGATGACACATGGGTGCATTTATAATTTGCATATATTATCCTCACTCGACCATCAAGAGAATTTTACTGATAATGATCATTGGAGAGAATGAGCATAATGTGCCATGCCTTCTATTAAGAAATCCAGACACTTAAATAATCATACCATTTGAACTTTACTGAAAATAATGAGGGCAATTTTAAAAATCAAAACTTTCATTCACTCGTAAAGGTGTTTGTGAATTATATATTTAAATTGCAACTCCAAAAAAATTTTGCTTTTGTTTTTCATAAAAAAACCCAGACTTTGCAGCTTTAATGACTAGATAACAATATCCGCTCAAGCAAAGCCCAAACATACAAATTTGATGACGCAAAAACTATCAAGATGAAATATTCATGTTCAATGACAGTCAAGACTTTAGCAGTTGCAAAACAATAGCGGTGGTAATGAGCTCAATCGTGTTACCCAGTCCACTACTACTACCTTAATTGCACTTTTGAGACCAGTTGACAAAATGACAGTATCTGCGTTTGAAATACTTTTGACATCTGCGGAAGAATCTTCTACACCTGACACTGATGTAATATGAAAACGATGCCTATTTCTTCCAAGCCTCTCCCCGCCTGCTGTCCTCCTCCGCATCCAACTATTCCGGTATATTTTGTTTTCGAACTTTTCATTTGATGCCCTCATACCAAATCAGTTCCCCACATTCCCTTGTTTGAAGATTTCATCAAGAGTTCAGTCATTAAACGCTCTGTACACGTTTGAAAAAAATCAATGAAAACTGCAGTAATAGATAAAAAGAACCTTCATTTAAACATTGTTTTCATGTGTTATTGAACAGATAATATAACTTTCTTTTAAAATAATTCAGTTTGATTAGACTTTTTGACTTTCAGCTTCACCTGTTCTTTAAACGGTAAACTTAATGTATAAAATTTGTCTTTGGAAATTTCAGGACAAACATCATTTTCAAATGCTTGTTTTGTTTGTTTAGTTGGGGTTTTACGGCTCCATCAACTCTGTAAGGTCATTTCAGCGCCGAGATAATGCTCATACATAGTAGGATACATATATACATAAAGGACATCATGAATAATGAATACAAATAGGAAATTTGTGGCCCCAAGTACATTGTCACAGCAGTTCGTTAGGTGAAGGATTTAGGAGACATAACAGTGTATCAAGTTAGAAGGGAAAAATACCCCAGGATATCTTCACTTCGTTGTTTCAGAATTACTTGGCACCATCCCCAATATACTGGCAAATTGAACCTGCACCCTATTGATCACTTAGTGAAGATATTTGTTTACGGTTTTACGGCTCCATCGACACTATAAGGTCATTTTAGCGCCGAAACTTAGTAAAGAGTACACACTCTTGATTCAACTTCACAGAAAACCAGTGAGGACCAAGCGGATCTGAAGCAGCGATGTGAAAATTCTCCTAACATTTTTCTCCTCGCACAGAAGGAAAGGAAAGTACAGACAACAAGACAACATTGCTTAACAGTGACCTCCGCCGAGGCTTTCGTCAAAATTATTGCCCAAGATGAAGACGTCTCTAAAACAATTAGCTCTTTTCACAACATTTGAAAATTTGTTGAGGTTTTACAGCACTGTCAACACCGTAAGGTAATTTCAGCGCCAGGAAATAGATTTGAATAACAGCACCATTTATATAGAAGAAGGAGCAAGAGCAGACAAAATCATCAGAGTGCCCACCAATGACCCACTATGAGTCGGAGAATCATTCAAGACACAAGTAAAATGTTTGGAAAGATTTATTGTGTAGATGGGCGATAGTTGTACCTTAATGAAACCTTCAAATCATTGGTTGTTTTGCATAAGGACGAACCAGTACAAGGACTGTAATGGGGTATTTGCCTCTTTGCTAAACAATCAGCAAAATGGTAGATATCAAGTCTCATTGCTTACAATACAGAATTAAATCTATCCTTATCCCATGATGCACTGTCACAATCCCTGGCGCAAAACACATTTTCTGGCTAAAAATAAAGTCCTTTTAAAATGTAATCACCCGTCAATAAGACATATTAAGATACATAACCAACCGTGATTTGCTTTGAATATCAATCTGCCGAAATGAAGTTTTGAAGAATACTGGAAATTTCAAAGAAAACTGCACTAAAAGTATTATAAAATGCAGAAATACAATTTCTAGGGTGACAAGTTATCCCCTCGGGCTACGGATAGGGTTTAAAAGAAACAAGTCATTTGTGCCACATAAACACACGCACAACATGTACAAAATGACGGAGGATGTGACTTTCAAGCTAAGATGTATAACTTCACTACACAAGTGTGTGAGCCACAGATAGTCTGCTACAAATATAAAAAAGAAAAAGGGGGAAAAGGGGGGACCATCCATTTCTTTCTACACACAAAGAACATCTGCTCTAAACACATACCACAGTAGTAGTTAAAAGAGTATTCTTCGTCAACTGAACACACATGGAAGAGGGGAACCGACTGACTAAAATGTCCCCGCTACCACCACCAATCTTCACCACTCTCATAGAACATTCCCCATGGGAAGGGAAACAACTATGAAAAATATTAACACTCGGCACGCTTATAGGCCAAGAGTTAAATTACTTCCCCTCACAGTAGGGGGAGCAACTGTAAAATGTTAACACTCAGCACGTTTGTTGGCCAAGATTCAAATTACCTCCCCTCATAGCAGGGGAAAGAACTGTGTAAAATGTTGTTAGCACTCAGCCCAAGAATCATTGCAACAATAATACGGATTATTATAATCTCCCCTCAGTATCACAAACATAATGGGAATAAAACAGCGCGCAGAAAGTCATTGTTGAAATTCAACGACACATTAGTCGAGACGTGATAAAATCAGGCGCCCGTGTATTTTTGGGCATTTGGACTTATTGGCATCATATTAAAGCTTGTACGTTTGTCTTGACCTCAGTAAGGAGATTAGAGTTTAATCTTGGATGGGAATTAAGATATTTTCAGTTTTAACAAAGTCAAATTCACCCAATGCCGAAGAGAAATAAAAAAAATAAAAAAATGGCGCTTAACAATTGGGAAATTTTAATATTGCACCTTTTTTTCCCTTCTTTAGAACATTCATGTACATAGTATATCACGAAATGTGTTTACACATACTGTTTGTATTTCCACATGCATTACAAACTTTTGAATTCTTTAGGATCCCAGATTGCAGTATCTCTGTTGGGGAGCCATTTTTATCCTGGGCTGTTCACATGAGTATATCAGTTGTTAGGCCAGAAAAAGCATTCATGATCCAAGCTATCTGAGACTCAAAAAAAAAAAAAAAAAAAGACCAATAACTCTGTTCGTCTTGTTCTGACGAATGCCTGATTCCACCACGCCACAACAAAAATGCGTAAATGGCGATTGACAATGAGGAGGAGCTGGAGTATGAGAGGGGGGAGGGGGGAGAGGGGAGATGAATTCATGATGTATGAAATATTGCATGCAAAGCGTAGAACCAAAAAAGTCTATTTCTTTAAAAAAAAAAAGAAAAAAAAAAAGGAAGAAAAAAAAAATCCCGAGCGTCCCGTGTGTATGCGAGTGCGGGACGTGTCCTCATTCCAAGACCTTGAGATAGGTGACGGGCACCTTCCCCCGCTGGGAGCCCCGCTCCGCCATCAGCCAGTCAGCCTCCAAGCCTTGGACTTTGTACACCATGATTAACTGGAACGGGAGGAAAATGAAAAGAAATACAGTAATACAAATTATTATTGTCCCTGGCAATACATTCACAGCGGAAAATGTCCACACAAAACCAAAAAGAGAGAAAAAAATTTATTGATTGAGAAAAATTAAAATGAAAAACTTAAGACTGACTTTACAAATTATTACTGTTCCTGGTAATACATCCGGAGCTAAAAATTTCCCCAAAAAGAGAGAAAATATTGATTGAAAAAAACCCATGTTTAATACTAATACTGACTTAACTATGCTTGTAACATCCTTCCATCTGTAAAAAGATAATTTATTTATAGAAGCGCCAGCTTTTCCTTAAAAATTCTTTCATATACATAGAAAAATACATAATTATCATTACCACAACATATATGAATACTCATGGATGTCATTTTAAAGCCTATTGTAAAGAGAATTTCCTTTCGGAGGATCAATAAAACTTTACCCTAAAATTAGGAATCGCTTTATCAAGTAACAGAAATGGCAGTATGTCAATGATACAATGCATCCTGACTTTCACTTATATCTTCCAACATCCTTTCATCACTATAAATCCCAATTAAAGTCAATACATTTAACATCTCTCTTGCCGCACATATCCCCTTATAAAAAGCATCTCTTTCTTGTGAAAAATTGGCTCCCCATTATTGTCACTTATGTCACGAAATCAATTGCTTATTTACCCACTACACTATTGAGATGGGCCGAATCCAAGCAGATCAGGTCGACGGGGCCAAAAGTCTCATCACAACAGATAGATAGGGTCAGGGTTCAAGTAAGGGTTAAGGCTAGGATGAGGGTTAGTAGGGTTAGGAGCTAGGGTTAGAGTTAGACCCTAATTCTTATCCTAACACTGACCCTTTTCCTTATTTCTCATTGTACTGACCCAATCCGCTTGGATTCCACCTTGATATGTTCTAAAAATGAGCTTTAATGTTCAAGTTTGGCAACTTTTAATGAATAAAACGATGAACCTGCCTTCTCATACAAAACCCTTGAGTTGATAGATACAGGAAAAAACAATTTTTTTAAACTCAGTCAAGGTTGAATTTGTGAACACAGAGGACATCCAGTGACTGAGTGTGAGAAAAACAATGTCTTTCTACATAACCTATATAGTTTAAACACCAAATAGAATGAGATGAATGGATTCGAAAAAGGATATTGAGAAAAAGAGGGTTGAGTACAAGAGAGAAGGAGAGAGAGAAGGAGCACAATGGTCAAAGCAAGGCTTAGACAAAGGGAGAGAAAGAGGACGAGAGAGTAAGTGAAAGATAGAGAGAAAGACAGAGGGGAAGATTCACAGAGAAGGGGTGAATGAGAGGTAGAGAGAAAGGTAGAGGGAAAAAGAGAGGGTGAGAAACTAAGTGAGAGATAGAGAGAAAGGTAGAGGGGAAGAAAGAGGGACAGAGGAGGGCAGAGGGGACGAAAAAGTGAACTGATAAGGAAGAAGATTTAGACAGACGAGGGAGGGGGGAGGAAGAAATTGAGGGAGGGAAAGAGAAAATAGGAAAGATATTTAAAGAGGTAAGGAAGAAACCAGAATCAGTGAGGAATCGAGAGAGCCGGAAAGAAAGATTGAGAAACATAGAGATGGAGAAGGAAAAAGATAAAAAAAGAGAAAAAGAGAAAGAGAGAGAGAGACTCAGAGAGAGAGAGAGAGAGAAAGGGAAATCTAAAGTATATGACAGAGAAAAATCTTTACGAGGGATAGTAAACATTCTATGACAGAGGGAGTCTCAATGAATGCACAGAGTTTCAACATACACGCAGCACCATGCAAACATGCTAGTATTCAGACTGCAGACTGTCTGGGCCCACCCGGGCTGAGAGGGACACAACATCCCAGCAGAGAGATGGAGAAGATCATCCAAAATGAGGATCGAAATCCCACTCTCTAAGTAATAGGCGAAGAGCCTAACCATTACACCAAAGCCACACAGCACAAGTCCAGGTATGGCTGTTTCATGCTGATCTGAGATAGGGTTAACATATGATTTAGTTTGTTCCGTTGAGGTTTTACAGCTCCAACGACTTTGTAAGGTCATTTCGGCGCCAAGAACGATTACAAAGCATTTGGGTAGGAATTAATTTTGAAATTTGCCGGGGTGGCGGCCTAATAAGCCTACATTTTTCAATTTCCAACCACCAAGTGATCTTTAATGTGACAACGTACACATGGGGCCTATGAGATTTTTCAACATACCCAAGAAGACTTGGTGTTGGATCTTAATGAGAAAAGATCAGGGGTGTAGTTGAGAGAGAGAAAGAGTCGACAAGAACAAGGAGTGAGAGATGAGGAATTGAATACGCAGACAAAGTTGACGAGAGGAGACTAAAAACAGAATGGGGTAAGAAATGAGTGAGCCCTAATTGCAATAGCATATAATTGATGACCACACGTTATTACTTTATAAAGCTTATCTACCCCACAAGCGAAATACAAAAGATGAGCATTTTGTAAATATTTCTTCAGCAAACAATCCCGGATAAGCTATCTAGAATGCTCCACAGCAAAGACGTGATACAGACAGAGGTATTTTTAAAGTAGAAGCTGGTGAAATACAGTCTACCTGCTACGCAATACACAAAAGTGATTTGAACAATTTGTGACAGTCAATGGAGAAAAATATGGACACGATGTAGAAAGTTTTGTACAATAACACCAATTTTAAAGTTCATCAATGTTATTACATCATGATCCTTCCACATTGACCCAAGAAATTTTTGGACCGGACCACTTCAATTTATTGTCTTATAAAAATCCCTGTGTCTTCTTCTATAAGCAATAGGAATGTACAAATATAGTGTCTGGCTGAAAGTTCGTCCATTTAATATTTCTTCACTTTTGTCCATTTCATTGGTTCGGATAATATATTTATTCATTGAAATTATGTTAATATGTGTTTTGTGGTTGTGATGCGTGATTCTTTTCCCAACACGTTTAAATAAAAAACCCTGCTCACGTACGAGTAAAATAGTTTTCGAATACAATACGGTAAGGCCGAGTAAATGAAACGAATTCCAAAAACTAATTTTTCTTTCTTTTGCTTTTTCGGAATAACAATATAACTAGAGCAAAAATGGAATGACCAGGACAATCGGTTGATGTAACAACAAATGTGTGTGATAGACACGATGATCCCATGATGCAAGAGGCCAATCATGACTAGAAGAAAGTTTAGACGTAATAGTAAATAAACAAATATTCATGTCGGAACAAATCAAATTGTTAAAAGCTGAAGAAGGCTGGTCACAAACAAGACTTTTTATCTGCGTTTTTTTTTTTCCCTCCTAATCCTGCATTGATACCGAATGTCCATTAATTATCAATAGTTTACTCATGCAGTAGCCCCTATAGATATTTTCTTATTGTGTTTTGTATTGTCCCTAATCCTGATTTCATGCCAAAAATTGGTAAATTATTAATGCAGTTCACTAACGGGAAGCGCCTATAGTGTTAGGTTTCATTGAATAATCTGGTTAAGTTTTATGAATTCAACCAATACTGGTTGTAACGATAGTTAGAATTATCATAGAGATAGTAATGGTAGCAATAATATTTTTCATTGTGTGGGATTTTTTTCTTTGTAATCTATGCCCTGATGAAGAACTTTATGGCTGAAACTTCGGATATCATCTAACCTATAAAATAGTTATCAAAAACTTTAGTTTATGCCTCTTTAATAATTATACATGATTCTTTATTTTGTTTCGTTTTTAGTTTGCTGTCCCTTACAACACTTTAAGGTCATTTATACTAGCTACTTCAACCTGGACTCTCGGGGCCTACCCAGGTTGAGAGAGAAGGATTCCAGCAGAAAGATCTAGATTGTTGTCTTCACATGGGAATCAAACTCGGGTCTATTACACTATAGACACTGGTAAAAAAAATGTTTTTGCTCTCTCATAATAACTCCTGTACAAAGTTGAATTATTTTCAAGAATTAACAAAATATGTGAAAGTAACGACCGAAGAACAATTTGTTAAAACATCCAAAAGTAATTCACAACATTATCAGCAGAATGAATAGATGAAAAAAGCAAAAGGAATACATGAGACAAGAATATATAACTAAATTACAGGTAACGAGTAATACCATGCTATAAACAACTATATTTACAACACAAAACCCTAAACATGCTTTACACATTTATACATATCATAACGTAAAACTCTTAATAAACCGGAGACATGCAGAGCAATGGGCAACATGCAAACATGCTTTGAAGCAAAACTCAAATAATGAATGAAGATGCAAAAACTCATCAACCGAACAGAGAAAAAAGTAAAAAGTTAATTCAAATTCCTTTCTTCTTTGTATCAATAAAACTATCAGAAATATTAGAGCAGGAGGACAGATCAGTCTTTTGGTCTAAATTTTTACATCCCTTGCAACACTGCAAGGTCAGTTAAGAGAAGGGCCACTTCCATCCTGCCTGCCAGGGCTGAAAGAAAAGAGTCCCAGCAGAAAGACGCATACGTTTGTCCGCATGTGCGATCGATTTTGGGTCTTGCGCATGATAGGCGAAGAGCCTAACCAACTACACCATGGATGCCAATGATAAATTTTTTGTCAGAATAAAATAGGGGAAAAAGAGATGCCCTGTATGATTTTGAGTCAATAAATGTAGTCCTTGACAGAAAAACAATATATTGAAAATTGGCTTCTAGAGATGCAACACAGCTCAAGCCAGACCTAGATTAAATGCAAAGAGGGTACTATGGCAGTGAAGCATCTATTGACAATATTATTTCTTCAGTAGACATTGAAATAAATAGTAAAAAGCAGAAATGTTTTTTAGACAGGAAAACCGTAACATCTTCAAGACCTATAAAATTCTGCCTCATCTCGCAAATCAAGCATGGAAGCTGATATTCTGATTCCCTAAAAGGCAGTATTCACGCCAATTGAAATTTCACAAATTCAATCAGTAAATAGCGCCTGTTTTTGAGCAAAGGAATTTGCACTGTATAACTGCAATCATTATACATTTGAGAAAATGAGGTTTGCACAAAAAATAGCTGTGCGCCCCTTTTTTCATCGGTTTGATTATCTAGATAAGAGGTTGAGCAAGACATTAAACTTGCTTTCGAGCGGGGAAATGCGATTTATAAATGCAATCTAATATTTTCTATTATTATTGTACAAAATGTGCCAAACTGTTGTTCTTCTTCACATACCCACATAGCTTGAAAAAAAAAAGTTTTGCAATTGTTAAAAAAAAACAAATTAACCCCTGTAGTGGTCCTAAAAAGCTAAGGAAAGGTTGCGGCAAAACTTTTAAAAGAGAAAGAAAAAAAAATATGTTTGATATTATGCACAGCACACAGTCCATGACGAGGCTACAGATTGCTGCTATATCTTTGGTCTTTCTATATTGGTTAGTTTTTGGGGTTTTTTGTTTTTTTGTTT
Organism: Phyllaplysia taylori; assembly: GCA_032273245.1. Taxonomy (NCBI): domain Eukaryota; kingdom Metazoa; phylum Mollusca; class Gastropoda; order Aplysiida; family Aplysiidae; genus Phyllaplysia; species Phyllaplysia taylori. Next base: position 12,039 of record JAUKPP010258597.1, read on the forward strand.
GGGGGGGGGGGGGGGGG
>JAUKPP010258608.1:0-12055 GCA_032273245.1 Phyllaplysia taylori
CCCCACTTTAATAATGTTACAAGGGGCGTAAAACCAAAACCAAACTCCTCATATTACGAAATGTCTCACGAAACGTTCAGTTCTCAAACCTTGTTACTCTGTCCTCCAATGAACGCAAAGGTTAGCGAGTACCTCTCGTTTCTCTCATCTCTCTCTCTCTCTCTCTCTCTCTCTCTCTCTCTCCCTCTCTCTCTCTCTCTCTCCCTCTCTCTCTCTCATCCCCACGCCGTTATCTTCTCGCATTTCCGTGCTCTTGACAACGTGCACCGTGGACGAACGACCTGACGTTATTGGCAGGTTTTCCCCCAACTCAGAGGGCGGGCTGGTCGTCCCAAGGGGGTGGGGGTGGGAGGCGTTATCGTGGTCATTGACATCAGTATCATCGTCGTCGTCGTCATCATCACCATAAGCGAATCCATGCACAATTATAGTTAAAGCAGGAGAGTAAGGGTGCATTGAGGGAGAAACTATAAATACATGTTCATGTACTACGTAGTATATTACTAGTAACATCATGCTATATTAGGCTAAAACAGCCAAAGATACTGGCGACTCTATAAACAACTAACTTTCAACTGTATCTCTCCCTCTACTCTGTCTGTCTGTCTGTCTGTCTGCCTCTCTCTATGCTCTGTCTGTCTCTCTTTCTCATCTCTGACGGTCTCTCTGTCTACCTGTCTCTCTCTTTCTCCCTCTCTAAAACAAAGGTCCCCTCTCTTTCTTTCTCCCTCTCTTTCTCCTTCTCTCTATCTTTCTCCTCCTCTTTCCTTCTCTCTCGCACTCACAAAAGACACGCACAATTAACATCCGCCCTCTCTACCCCCTCTCCTCTCCTTTGTATGCATTAGCGGCACAAAGGCCAAATTATCTCAAGTAACAATGTTTACAGCAGATAATCTGGTGGTGAAAATGAGTGATAAGTGGTTACGCTAAAAGACTTTGTAAAACCTGCGAGTAGGACCGTGTACGGACGGCATAGGGCATGGGGCAAGTTGCAAAAGTTTGGCCTTTGAAGCATTGTTGATGTTATCACATTACAGTATAATCCATGCATTATTGGCCCCATGTGCTGGGGGCGCGGGGGGGGGGGGGTTAAAGTAAGTCTTAGGGGTAGATACAAACAAAGTGAGATGCACGTGTGAACCGAATAGTATAATCTGCTTGCGTTCAAAGACAGGGGGCGTGAAAAGCGACTGTCCTGGCAAATGATCACTTAGCTCTAAGCGCTGCGACCCCGACAAGGATGCATAACTTGTACGCAAAGGGAGTTGGCATCAACCTGTAAAGGAAGGGAGAGAACCGTCTCGTTGTAGTGCTAATACAATTGGTAGAGTTACCTCCCTGGGGTTCTGTTCCTTCTCATTCGTTACAGTGGTTGCGACGGTCGTCATTCATTCATTTTCCCACTTGTCTGGATTTCTTATGAAATAAATGTCACTTTATTATGTGATGTTCTCTTCAAGCACAAATATGACCCCCCCCCCCTCTCTCTCTCTCTCTCTCTCCTCACCCCACTCCTTGTTTCTCACCTACCTTAGCTAAAGTGACAATCGTGTACTATATAGAGTGGGATAATTGAGATCGTGTAACTCGTGACTCGCATTGTTTCATTCTCAGTCCTATAAGTTAAGAGTGCAAAGCGGTCGCTATATTAAGCACAAACAGGCGAAGATTTATTGGGGGTTGTTCTCTCCTTATTCAGAGACGTGGCTAAAAGCTTTGCTGGCCTATACGAGATACGGGGAGGTGGGTGGATCTAGAAAGGGGGCCTGTAATCTTCAAGATTTCGGGGGAAAAGGCGTGTAAATATAATGCTAGCGGGGGTTGTCAGTTTCTACAAGATATTGTTGTCGTATATTTGACTTTGGCCTTGCTTGTTGCGCAGAAGTAATGTGTGCACGACGAGAGGATGTTCCAAAAGAGCAGTATCTACATAGTATAACCACTATGGATGTCTTAAGATTGTGGGCGGGAAAAAGTGTTCGGTATTTTGTTTTCTTTCCGAGGCTTGACTGTATCTGCTTGTGTGTGTGTGTGTGTGTTCTGTGTGCCTATTTGTCTGCCTGTTAATCTCTTTGTTTTTCTGTTTACGATTTTGTCTGTCTTGTCTGTCTGTTTTTCTACATTTCTTACTGTCTTTCTTATTTTTTTGTTTAGAACTTACAATTTTTACGGCCCCAATTATGTCTTAGCATTTCTCTTCTCTTTGTGTTGTGCATTTGTCCACCTAATACAGTAAAGTTGTGCTATGACCTTTTTCCCTCTAATTTGGTCGGGAATGATGATTGTCAAGTTTCAGATTGCCAAAACAATGTGTGCCAGGGGTTTAGGTAGCATAGAACGTGTGGATGCAAGTTGAAGAGTTACATGTTTTCATAGGTAATGGCGAAAAGGGGTGGGGTCTTTGAGGGTGGATTGGTGAGGGGGGAGGGGCTCTCAGTGATAGAGGTGGGGTGGGGGTGGGGAAAAATTACTAGCTTGACATAGTGTATGCAACGCCTAGTGTCTAATCCGTAATCTGTTTGCTGTCGCGGGCCTGAGTAGTGGGTCAATATTTACCGCCCACCCCGGTTCTTTAGCGCAACATGCCCTGGCCAGAACTCTGCTGGACGCTCTGCTATCTGTCCGTCTCACCACCACCCCCTTTCCACGCCTCTCCTTTTCTCTCTCTTCCTTTTCATTTTTTCTTCTTTTCTCTCTCTCTCTCTCTCTCTCTCTCTCTCTCTCTCTCTGTCTGTCTCAATCATCCTCTCTCATATGGGTGGTTGGTGGGTGCTCTAGTGTGGGTTTCTCCTTGTAGTTGTTTTGTGTGCTGCTATTGTTCGTCTGTGTAAAGGTGCTCTAATGATTGATAATGCCGTAAAAAATTGAGCAAACAAAAACACACATCTCTCTCTCTCTCTCTCTCTCTCTCTCTCTCTCTCTCTCTCTCTCTGTCACTCGCTCTCTGTGTCACAAACACACATACACACTACACACGCACGTACATGGAGGCACAAACACATAAACACACACTCTTTTCTACACACTTTTACCGTCATGAAGCCACACATAGCCTATTCTACACACAGCAAGTCAAACCCTATCACAAAGACAGTGGACGGTACAGAGTATGTATAATTTACAATTTGCTCAAGGTTTCCCCTCCTTGCGAGACGACAGTAATTTGTTCTGGTTATGACTGTGCATTCCGATACATGTATATCTGTGGCTTCATTGAGATGAGGATGGAGATAGACTTGACGAAGAGTCGCTGCTCCTGATCATAATTAGAATGAAAGAAAGAATTTGAAGGTCTAGTTTTGGGTTCGGTCACAGGTTAAGACATTAATGTGTACTTTTGTCGTCTACTTTGTTTTTGCGTTGCATAGCCTTAACGCAGTAGTGTGTTGTGCTCTCACTCGTTTTCTGCGCCGGCGTCATTTTTGTAATTAGGCGTATCACTGGTGGCTAAAACAGCCATAGAGGCTGGTGCCGATATAACTAAATAACTCTTAACTCAAAACTAGCCGTATCACTCAATGACTGGAATTTGAGTGTCTCTCTCCAGTTCTGTGGCACGGTCCAGTCTTGTCGCGCTTCACGAGTATGCAACAACGAGCGGTCACCCGTACTTAATTTGCAAATCATTATGCGAATCACGAGGGTAAACTAAAGTGGCTGGCTTGCCTCTATTCTATACAATATTGTTAGTTGTATAAAGTCACTGAGAGTCTGTAAAGTAACCCAGAGAGCGACATTAACTCTTTATACAAAGCTAGGCTGTTCTTTGTTGACCCACTCCTGTAAGTGTGGACAAGGTTTAGAGGGTTGTTTTGGGGCGGGGGGAGGGTGACCGGCGTCTGTGGTGTTATGGTTAAGCTCTTTGCCTATCTCACAGTGGATGGAAGTTCTAATCTTCTCACTGGACGAACATCTCCGAGTCTCTGTTGGGATGTCGTGTCCCTCTCAGTCTGTGCCGGCCTGACAGGCAGGGTAAAAGTACCCCGCCTCTAGAATGAAGCTATAATGCTGAAAAGGGCGTAAGACCATAAACCAAACCAAACCAAACCAAACTTGGTACCTAGCGCTAAAATGATCTTACAGTGTCGAAAGTGCTGTAAAATCTCAACAAAATCACACAGGAGATATGTATCTGATTAATACATGTCTCAATGTCCCGTGTTTTTTAGTGGGTGTAAGGCTCACTCAGACCATCAGCTGTCATCGTCCTCCACATGCCAACTCTTGGCTTTTGAGCCGTGCCGTGTACAGTACAGTATGTGCAGACGACAAGCTCGTCAAGTCTGCCATGACACCTGGGAATGCCACGTCAGGCATTTTGGCGGCACATCATCTCAGTGGAGGCCTGGGGTAGGAGGGAGAGAGATAGTGAACGGGTAGAAGGGAGAGAGATAGTGTGGGTTGAGGAGAAAGAGATAGGCAGAGGGAGGGAGGGAAGTTTTGAAAGAGGGGAAAAGAGAGATAGAGAGGTGTAACGTGGGAAGAGAGACAGTGGATAAGAGAGAGAATGGGTGCATAGTACGTAGATCGACCGAAAGTGTGTGTGTGTGTGTGCATGTTTGTTTGTGTGGCAAAAAGAGAAAGAGAGAGGAAGGGAAGGAAGAGAGACGAGGAGTAGATTATGTTGGCTGAGATTAAGAGTTTGAGAAGAAACAAAAAACGGGAGATAATGTTGTTACTGGAGAGAGAGTGTGTGAGAGAGAGAGGATGTGTGTGTGTGAGAGAGAGAGACCGAGCGACAGAGGGACAAATAAGGAAAGGAGCACCATGAGAAAGGATTAAGGACGAGTCCCCTGTCAGCAGATAAGCTATCTATCAGCGACCCGCACCAACTCTGGATCTGCCCTGCTCCACTCTGCTCTCTCTGTCCCGAAAGATCGTCTCAAGAACCCTCTGTAGTGTCTCCCAAGCGGTTTTTGCGTCGTCTCTAGGCCGATCTTCCCCTCTATCTTTCCCTCCTAGCTCACCAGGCGGTGACGAAGCAACATTGGAGCTTCTGGTGATCCGTTGCGCCGCTTTCGGTGTCTTCAGACATCTCGTTTGGATCTTTTTCTCAGAACGTCAACTTCAGCCAAATACAATTTTGTTAGGGGTTATTTAATCGTAATGAGATTTGGTAAAAGGGTAGGTTTGGTGGAATATTAAGCGAATCCTATTTTGGTTATCAGGCGATTCCAGAGCTTTGTTGGACAGTGCAGGCCTCTCCAAGGCCCCCCCCCCCTCCCCTTTAGTCGTTTGTGTCTTTTTGGAGGTTTCAAGAGAGGTCCACGTTTAAGGGTTTTTCAAATGTGCTTGAAAGATAAACCTTGGAGCTTTTGCAACCATGGAGATTATAATTTGCCGGAGAGAGGCTTAAAATAAAGTCTCTGGGAAGTGGCACGCTGACACACATACGACTCTATCCAGAGCTAGTTTAAGAAGTGGCCTAATTGATTGTTTGAATTATTCCAGGCAAAGGTTTTGCAGGTGGCTCCAGGTTGCCCTGACATTTCGAGAATTATTTCTATCGTTTCAAAGTCTTTGGTCGGCTTGTTTTTGGGATGGGAAATAGAACAATAGAATATTACACGATGACTTGTTTGTATGGACTGTAATATTATGTCTCTATTACCGAAGGAAAGGGGTGCAATGTACATCTTGGGTGGTTGGTTGTCGCTCTAGTGTTGCCTGCTTTTTCTACTCCTTTCTTACTGTTACTTTTACTGTCTTTTCCTTTTATTGCAGTAGAACCTTTACAAAGATCATACGTTTACAGAGAAAATGAGCGGGGGTGTCAATGTCTGAGAGATATGGAGAGATGGGGAATGGTGGATGAACATAGATAGAGAGATGGAGAGAAAGATCAAGAGTAGTCAAAGACATGTAGAAAAAAAATACCCCGAAGGCGCACAACTACATGTACACATGCAACGATTCTTTGATCACAGCACTCCTGAGATAACCCTGCTGTCAATTTCCTGCTCCCATATGATAGAGTGGCATAAAAAAACGAAGACCCGTCTCAATATTCGACAAGCCTACGCGGATATGACCTCGTGGCTTTTGTCATCTTTGCCTGAAAACGATCACAGCTCGGTACCGACATGTGTACGTATTTTGTACATTTTTACACAAATTCCAGTTCCTCTGGGCATTCTGGGATGATGCTGTCTCGCAGTACGCCCCGCCTAGCCATGTTCTCATTTGTGTGTCTATTTGTTTCTCCTTTGTACAGAATATAGGATGGCAAATGTAGTGTCCAAATCCGGTTTTCGAAATTTTAATTTAGAATCTTAGGTGGTTTCTCTCGTATTTTGACGAATATGTGGACACGTGCATTTTGGCCATTGTAAGAGTCCAGTAATACAACACCATTATTTTACATCCCACCCCCTCGCAGAAAAAGTAATGATGATGCTTTCACCAGCATCACTCCCCCACCCCAACATACAACCAAAACAACAGCAACCTCAATGCAAAGCAAACAATAGACAAATAAATGACAGGACTAATGATTTTTTACTTTTATTTTAATTTTACTTTGTACTTCGTGCTTAAAACGTAATGCATACGCTTGATACACACGTGTAGCTTTCCACACATGCTATGGTAAAGAAGTGACTGACTTTGCACAATAGTGATAAGCCACAATGTGTAGCTAGCTATAGTTGACCCGCCTTAAAGAGACGCCCCCTTTTTGATGATAGTGCGAAACAAGGGGGTCGCTTGCCGGGGAATATTCCATCGCTCTATGTCTGTATGGACGACCGACTTGGGGGACAACGTTTTATCTTTAAGCCGTTTGCCGGCGAAATATGCATTGGCAGATTTTTATTTATGGGTGTAATCAGCGGCCACGACTTACACGCTATTCTTTTCTTTTCGTCTTTTCTTTTCTTCTTTTTCTTTCCATTTTCTTTTCTTGTCTTCTCTTGTGTAGCATAGAGGCGTAGTTGGCCCATTTCTCATTTCGTTCCGGATTTTATGGTCGTTTATGAATGGTTTCAGGGCACTGCAAGGAATTAATTTGCATTTGGCGCTTTGTGCGTCCAAGTTTGAAATATTCAGTTTCTTCAGCGATTGTTAATTCTTGTCGTCCAAATTTTGATTCGACTAGGTTAAGCCTCATATTAGGATGATTAAAAGAGAAAGGCATGTGCTAGTGCATTGGACTCTACATGCCTATATTTTGTCTCTTGGGATGGTTGAGAAAGTAGAGCTTTTGTTAAATACATTGTACGTATGAGGGAAGGCTGCGTGCAGATTGAATTTAAGCTGTATGGCTGTTAAATCGGGATATTTGTTATCAAGTGTATGATTTATATATTAAGCATAGCTTTGACACAAATGGATAGTGTAATGAAAAGAAGGTTGGTAAGAATGAAAAAGTCAGAAACAAAACTCTCAACCGAACATTCCGTAGGTTCTGTGGGTATTTGGGACTAAGGTCTAAGTGAAGATGTAAGATAATAATGCATAATCTAGGGACAACATAGGGAGACGCGGCCCATGAAGGGTAGGCCTCTCTCAACCAAAGGGGTGGCCATTGATCCTGATTTCCCGGCGAGAGGGGGTAACGCTCTAGGCCTGTTTGCTCCAATGTAAGAAGGCAGGCAATGTTTGCTCGTGATAAGGGCTCCAAGGGACACAGGTATGCCTTGCCTAACCCTCACCTTGCCTGCCGGGTTGGCTGTTCGGAACGTTGGAGACACAACGGTGAAGAGCAGACGCAAGAGGGTTCTAAACAGTTAGTCAATCTGGCCGCTTATATGTCACCTCAGAAATAATCTATTCTATCTTTAAATGTCTAGTAACTCGAATTTATGACATTTAAGATACTTTCTGTGGTGCATATGTCATAATTTCGACTTTAGATAATATCGTAGATGGGTGAAGGTAGATCCGAGCTTGACGAGTGTTGACTTGCCAGGAGCCGTCTTGAGAGTTTGTGTGCGTGCTGTGACCAACCGCCGAGTGGGATCTTCTGCCGTCTTTGGCTTGTCGAGTCGCGTTATCAGTGGCCAGGGCTAGGGGGACGCTCAAAGCTCGAGAAGTTTCAAAGTCCCACTTCTGCTTGGACCCGCGTCCACAGCTCTTGTCTCGGTCTTTCTCTTCGAGTCTCTCTCCCGTGCTCATTTCCCTGCTGTGGTTCGCTGCGAAACGGTTCATCCTCCACTTGTGAATGGTGCTGTAATTTCTAAAATATTTTTTTTCTTTTCTTTTGTGATTGCGAAGATGATTTCACGAAGAAAGCTTTATATAACACCGCTCTAGAGAGTAATGTTTTATAGTTCTCCTGGTGCACAGTTCTGACAACACGTGTATGTTGATCGCCGAGGAATCTCCCGCTCTGGAAATCATTCGGTTTTACACACGTGAGATGCTTTAAAAGTCTGTCAGTAAAGTTAATTCTTCTAGTCTTTGCAGTCATCTTGGTACAGGTAAACTTCTTATTGATTCCTCCTATTTCTCGTTGCGGTTGTCTTTAAGACTTAGGAATTGCACAAATTCTTTCCATTTCAATGTCTTTTCAATTTTATGTATAGTGCATAAAATAGAAAGTCACAATCGCACGTGGTGCTTATTTTTCTGGCTTGTAGGTTAGTTTAGGAAAATAGAGAAATATTTTGGTAACAGGAAACTAGAACTGCTGAGTACATATTCGAGAAAAGGATTTTGGCTTTATTTTTAATTCTGTTCTATACAACGCCGTCTTCTTTGGATCTCGACAAGTCAGTTTGTCAAGTCTTTACTGTCTCGTCTGTTGTAAGATTAGTGACGATTTGCTTCTTCTCACCTCTTTACTTCTTCCTCATTTTATTTATTCATTCGTCTGTGCACTATTAAGGGTGTGTATTAATATAGACCCAGTTTTTACCGTTGACAAATTCTATAAGCGGGTCATGTGAAACGGCTGTTATGTTTCCTTAACGCTAATGTCTTGTGTTTGGCTTTGGCGTCATACGATCCGTCGCGACCACTGTTGAATTCCGCTTCGATCTTTTCACTCTTTTGAATTGCTCTGTGCCGCGTCTGGAGCCTCGTGTCGTAAGGTCAATTCAAGGAATTTTCTCAAATTTTCTTACTGGTGGGGAATCAGTGAAGTGAAAGTGGAAATGTAAATGGTTGTGCGGTTTACTTTGTCGGTTGGATTCATGGGGATATGTTTTGCTCGAATGTTCCGTTGCCTGATTGTCATAAATGTTTGCTGTCTTTTCTTTTTCGTCCATTAATATACGTTACGCGGTAGTCTTTTGTTTGTTTCTACTTTTCCCACTCTCCTATCTTTCTTTCGTTCTCTCCCCTCTTCCCCCCTCTCTGTCTCTGTACCCCCTCCCCCCCCCCTCTCTCTCTCTCTCCCTCTCTCCTCCCCATTGGTATCTAACGAGATCTATGGTGTAGCTTGCCGCTTCTACTTCTACTCCTCTTTCTTTCAACTTTTTCTCTTTTCTTTTTTTATCTCCCTCTCCATTTGTCCCCGCCTCTCATTTTCTCCCTAAGTCACCCCGTAGAGTTGGCAGTCGTGCAAGTCAGTCTTAACGTCCCATTTCCTCCTCATGATATAACCGTATTGCACGTGTGTGTTAAAGGTGTTGAGATTTTTATGTATGAGTCTTGTACCAAGCGAGGTGTATCTTGTACCATTTGGGTGGAATAATTAGAGAGGAACAGTTTGGAACGTTGACATTCGAGGTTTTAGTGAGCTATGGAACGCTATTTTGTTACTGTTGGCTATGACGGAGAATGAGGTGGTTATGGTGAATCGCCAAGAAATGGGTGGCGGAAAGGACATGAGCGAACGGAAACGATCGAACGAAGGAACGAAGGAAGGAACGAAGGACGAATCCGCGAGAACCGAGTCAGGTGCGTTATGGAGTGGAGAGAGTTTTATCTCATCGTGCGAGAGTCAATCTGGTGAGATTCAACTCCTCCAACTGCAGATCACACCTGAGAGCTTCGATACTTTATTACAAACACGACGTTTTAGGAGGGAATTCTTTCGTTTTCCTCCTCCTGCTCAGTTGTTTGAATCCGACATGATGCTGTGGTGAGGTGTTCGGTTGTCATGGTGACAACGACGCTTCATCAGCAGGAGCCACGCCCCGTCACATACTTTAAAGGTCATCTCGTTTTGAGTTTTGTTGGATGTCTGCCTCACTCGAGGCTGGTATTGAGTCTGGTAGTTTTGTGACGTTGATGGTGATGTTGGCTCCTGTTTGCACTCATGTGTCGAAAATGATCATGGATCACACAGAAACGAGTAGGAAAAAGAGGAGGATGACCAAAGAACTTGATATGGACTTCAGTGCATGCCAAGTTCTAACAAAGACGCACCCCTCCCATGGTGTATTATGGTTCGTATTCTGTTCGTAAGTATAATGTATGTTTATTAGTTGTCTGTTCAAGGGTGGAATGTTACATCATTTATTTGTAGCACAGCATATCCACTCTATATAACGCGCTGTGTAAGTTTGAATTTTTGTGTAGTCTGTATCAAAGCCATAAGAGTAATTGTCCCTAGATTTATAAAAGTTAAGAAGACAATAAAGAAATATTCTTTATGAAGCATGCATTTCCTGTTGTAACGCAAAATACACTTTGCATTTGCATTAACAAATCAAAATACACTTTGCATTTGCATTAACAAATCATTTAATTTTGTGCTGACTGTCTTCATTAAACATGATGACATGCTGATTTTGCAATTCACAGTGCAGAATAGGATGTAGACGTCTTCAAACAAGTGAAGGATTGCTGTTGGGACCGTTCAAAATGAGTTATCTTGGGAGCATTTAAATTTTTTAAAAGAATATCGTCTCCATGAGAGAGATCATTGTTATATGAATGAAATCTGTATGTATTGACCACATACATTATTTCTGTATCTAATTGTCTTTATGAAGTAAGATCTATTGATTTTATGTCTCTATCTTAGCTGTTCCTTTGTCCTTCGAGTCTTTTTCCATCTCATTAGGCCTGGTGTAGGAGAAAATATGACCTTTTGTGCACACTCCTTATTTCTTTTCTGTCAACTGCGCCAATGGCACAGGCGTCTGTAGTGCAATGGTTAGGCTCTTCGCCTATCACCCAGAGGACAGAAGTTCGATCCCCACGTTGGACGAGCATCTCCTTCTCCATGCTGGGATGTTCTGTCCCTCGCTCTCAGCCCGGGTTCGAAGCATTCCCCCCCTTCCTCCTCCAATCTAAAATGACCTTGCGCTTTACAAACAAGGGACATAGAACCAAAACCACCAACAAAAGCTTCTCTTTCTCTCTTTATCTCTGTCACACACGCCCCCCCCCCCCCCCCTCACACACACACATACACACACTTGCTGATATCACCGTCTTCTTTATAAGAAAGATCTTGTTCTTAATTAACCCATGATCTCTCCAAACTCACAGCTATACTTACAGGATGTTACCCATCTGACCCATGCTGCATACCCACCAAGCCCTGTCGTTTACACCCTGACCACCGCGTCTGCACCATCTTCACTTCACACAAGAAACCCCTTGTGAGGACTTGAAGGATCAAGGATCGTGACTGCATCTCGTCGCCACTGTCACTCTTTTGTGTCAAAAGCGCCGTAAACCCAAACGACCAGCAGTGGGCAGATGGGAATGCGAAGGAGCCTCCTAATTTTTGTTCAGTTTTTGCCAGTAGAATATTTATATTATAATGTTTTGATCATGACCTCCATTCAGATAAATATGATATGCTCTTCTGTGTGGCACAAACGTTTTCTCTCAAGCATGGCTGGTGACACCAATGTCTCGAAGACCATATTCTAAGACGTTTTGCGAAGAAAATAACGAATCTTTCATTAATTGAAAAGCTGCGTTCTGGTTTGCTGAATGGAAAGAGTGTGTAATATTGTTCGAGGCTCTCATGATATTTTATGTTGTGTGGTATTATTTGCTAAGATGTTTACTTTTGCTCATAGAGTATCATTCATTCGATACTCACCTCAAATCCAATTGATTAGCCAATAACAAAATCCTCCTCATCTCTCTCTCTCTCTCTCTCTCTCTCTCTCTCTCTCTCTCTCTCTCTCTCTCTCTCTCTCCC
>JAUKPP010258619.1:0-22173 GCA_032273245.1 Phyllaplysia taylori
TTGTAATGCACATTGAGCATCTCGTCGAGATGAAAATGGGCAATAAAAATGCAATTTATTATTATTATTATTATTAATTTATTGCGGGTACTAAAGCCGACCTCAGAAAGTTCAGGGTTTTTTTTCTTGGCCATGGGGCATCCCTAAAGTATTCAAGTACCCACTGGAGTAATTTTGAAGTATGTGGATTCGAACTCAAGTAACAAATATCTGGACTAGCACATTACTAGTTTTCATGCTGAGTTTGTGTTCTAGAAAATATATCAGAGCTAACTTTAATTTCGATGAAACATGAAGATGAATTTTTTTTTCCTCTTGCTGTGATGCTTTTTTTTTTCCTTCTCACTTATAAAAAGTAGAATCGCATTAAAATTTTATAATGGTTAGCAACTCGACTTAAATGGACCAAAGTATGAAATAAGAAGAAATCATAATATTGAATATAATTCCCCCTGCACCTAATCCATGAATTGCAGATTGACTCTCTATTGCCATTTTTTAAGCACAAGTTACATTTGTGTTGCTCCAGATACCCAACAGTGAAATTTGCTCTGGTGGAAATGGAACATTTGAGTGTGGAAAATGTACGTGCAACCCTAAGAGATACGGCAAGTACTGCGAGTGTGAGGCTGATGATGTCAACAGTAAGGAGTCTCTGAAAGAATGTATCATGTGAGTTGCACAAGTCTTAGTATGTATAAACATAAATAAATAAGTGAATTGAATAAATAAATGTTAGTGTCTCTCACTGTGTTACCCAACCATGAAATGGGTGGTTGGCAGGGGCTTTGGGGTGGTCTGCTTCTTTTACTTCTTCCTCTGTGTTATTATCCTATCGTGTTTCCTGGCACTGAAATGACCGTACATTGTTGGCCGTGCCACAGAACTTTAGCGAATAAGAGCCCGTAACCCCTTGATTTTTCATAATTATTTATTATAATTACCAATCACAATATTTGTCATTCATTATCCATGGACAATCATACTTAAATGATCTCTTTTATTAGTTCATTTTCCTCTTTTTAACACAGGTTTGAGGTGAGGGCAAGCAACTTTTTTTTCAGTCCCTTTGGGTTACATTGCATTACGATTGCACTGTATTTGTGAAATTAGGCCTTTACTTCCTAACCCTGTTGAACATTGGACGTAATGGAAACAGTGCTTTTTCCCTGTTTTAGTGCCTTGGTTACATTAAATGTTCCGTCTTTCCAGGCCCAATGCCACAGTGCCTTGCTCTGGTCGCGGCTCATGTGAGTGCGGTAAATGCAAATGCTCAACCCGTGCTTCGGATTCTGCCAAGCTCTTCAGCGGAAAGTACTGTGAATGTGACGACTATTCCTGCAAACATCACAACAACATGCTGTGTGGAGGTGAGGATGTTTAGAATTGTTTGATTTAAGTACTACTAAAAGATTATTAAGAAGTTTATCATCAGTGTCTGTAATGTAGTGGTTAGGCTCTCCGCCTTTCATGCAGAAGCCTTTGTTTGATTCCATGTGCGGACAATCTGCATTTTTGTGCTGGGATATATCCCTCTCATCCCAGGTTGGCCCTTACAGGAAGACAGGGAAATAGCTTGTCTCTTTAGTGAGCTTACAGTGTTTTAAGGGTACCTAAATCTAGATACCAAAAAACCAAAGGCAACCCTTTCATCAGTACTGCAACGGGCACTTTTGTCATAGTTACAATTTACAACTTAGACTCTTTTTCTGTCATGCGGAAGACCTGAGTTTGATATCACTTATAGACGATCTGTGTTTTTCTGCTAGGATTTGTTTCTCTCATCTTGTACTGTCAAGTGCTTCCTTCCCCTTGATTTTACTGTTATCTATATGATTTCACTGAATGTTATCCTATGTATGTTGTGTCAGTAGGCACAAAATGATTCTGCTGCAAATTATTGTAGTGTTTATTTTTCTCTCCTTTTCTCCTCTGCTGCTTCCTTCATAATCTTACCTGTTATCTGTATTGTTGTTATTGGTAGTGATTGTTAACAATGTCTTTTTTGTTTGCATCCTTGCCAGGTCCTGAGCGTGGCGTCTGTGACTGCGGAGAGTGTAAATGTAACCCTGGCTACAGCGGCTCTGCCTGTGACTGTGAACTCAGTCAGGACAAGTGCATGACGGATAATGGGGTAATTTATTAATTTTTTTGGTTGGGTATGGCTAAAACGTCGAAAGAAGATGATGCGTACATAAATAAGTAGCTTCTTTGTTTTTTTAAAAAAATACTGTCAGGTCATTTTAGAGGCAGTCTACTTCGACCCTGACTGTTGGGGGCCAACTCAGGCTGGCGGGGACATGACATTCTCATGGGGATAATTTATCACTCTCAGTAGTTTTTTCTGGAGCTTTTGTCGTGTACATTCTTTTTCTATCTTAGTGAGCGATTTAATTTTTGTGGGTTTTTTCCTATTGTTTGTGGATGCTTTACTATGGGAGTGGTTGGCAGGTGTTCTAATGCGGTCTGCTCTTTCTCCTTCTTTCTTTGTTTAACCATTATCCTCATCAATCTCCTGGTGCTGAAATGACCTTACAGTGTCAGTAGTGCCATAAAATAGCTTTTGTGTAGTCTTTGCTTCCTTATTTTTCACTTTTTTACCAAGACATTATAACCCTCGTCTTCTTACTGGCACTGAATGACAATAGAATGTTGATGTACCGGGTTGGCCCTGACAGACAGTGCCGAAGTAGCCTGTCTCTTAATGGCCTCACAGTGTTGCAAGGGACATAAAACTAGAAACGATATTGCTGTAGAATCTCAACAAATTGGACAAGTTATTAAATGTTTTATGCACATAATTCATCCATTTCCATTGTAAAATAATATCTTTCCTTAAATGATAGTGCTGTTGCACTTTTTACTCTTCTAAAAGAAATCCCTGTAAAGAGGATAACATGGCAGAATATCAAAGGTGTTGCTCCGTGCCAAATTGAGCTCATAAAATAGACACCTAAACAAAAAAAGATAAATGTTTTAACAATGGCATGTTTCTATATTCTGTAAAACCCTAGTACAATGTATGTATCCTGCCTTTTCTTGCTTCTGTGTAGTTCTTTTTGTAGTTCTAGATTCCTTGGCATGGAGAATTTGTGGACGCTCTGTTGTGCTCTGTGCCTTCTACTTCTTTAGAAGTGTTACTTTTGTCCTAATCTACTCTCAGATGCTGAAATAGACTTACAAAAGTTACTGTTTAGTTGTTACTTTTTCCCTTCAGCCAGTGTGTAACAACCACGTCACTTGCATTTGCAGAGAAAATGAATGGAAGGTGTCCATATATGATGCAAACAAAGCATGATGTTTTATTACTTCTCTACTCTGTTTTTTTCCTTGAGCAACCATGGAACAGAACTTACATTTGTAACCTGAGTCACAAGACCTGATGTAATGTAACATCATTCTCTGAGTTAGATTTACTCTGTTTTTTGTCCCCTTCAGTGTGCATGATATTATATCCACTATTTTTTTCTTGAACAACCTTAGAACAGAACTTACATTTGTAACCTGAGTCACAAGACCTGATGTAAATGTAAGATCGTGCTGCAACTTACATTTACTCTGTTTTTCCCCCTTCAGGGTGCATGATATTGCGTCTATTATTTTTTTTTCTTGAACAGCTACGGAATAGAACTTGCATTTGTTAACAGAGTCAAAAATGTTATATTATGCTTTATGTTACATTTACTGTTTTTTTCTTTCAGCAAATATGTAACGGCCATGGAAAATGTGAGTGTGGCGAGTGTAAATGTGAGAGTCAGTATACAGGATTCAAGTGTGAGCAGTGCCCGGTGAGTATGGTTGGTTGGTTGGTTGTTAGTTTTACATCCCTTGTAACACTGTAAGGCTATCTATGAGATGAGATACTTTGACCCTGCCTATTAGGGCTCGTCCAAGGCTAAGAGGGGCGATTTCCAGCAGAAAGACGCAGATGCTTGTCCCGACAAGGGAATCGAACTCAGGTCATCTGCATGATAATGAAGAGTGTAACCATTCTACTGTAGATGCCAGTCCTGTGAGTATACCACATTAGAGAGTCTTTGGCTATGGTGTTATGGACAGGCACTCTCTCAAGAAGTCATTGAAAAAACTATCACCAGACTAGCTTTGTCTTTAAAATAGATCCTTTTGGTTGAAAAAACCCAACAAGAAACAGAAACACTCAACATAGGAACAGTGAAAGGATTTGATCAACTCAGATTTTGGATGGAAGGCAACCTAAGCATCACTCTATAGTTGTTTATTTCTCTTTGAATGCTATATAGGGCAATAAACTTCCCCCGTCGTGGCAAACCAAACTGTCCACAAAAATAAAGAAATACAAGACAGAAAGTTCACAAGAAAAGCTGACACCCATCACGGTCCAAGTGGCTAAAGAAAAAAAAAAAGGAAAAAAGCTAAAAATGGCCATGACTTCTCTAGGACCAAAAAGCCATTCCCCCAAACCCTCAATGATACTGAATTATTAGGGATCAGATAAAGCTGCAATGAGCAATGACCTGCTCATTAGTAAATTCAAACCAACTTAGGATGGGCTAACCGATTTAAAACTATTGATTAGAGGTAGGTATATCTTGAGATTACCATTTTCATACTTGTGAAATGCTCATTGGACATCCCCTTGAGGAGAAAATTCCATGAAGGACAATTATGCCAAAGGCATTCATGATGAGAAGAAAAGTAGCAAAATGTCTTCTACTGAAATAAATATGATGTGTTTTGTGTCTCCTCATACGTCTACAGGCATGCCCAGATAAGTGCCCTGACTATGGACCATGTATCCAGTGTCGATCATTCAAGTCTGGGCCGTATTCGGGTCCAGAGTGTGACCTCAAGTGCCCCTTGGAAGTGAGGGAGGTGCCAACAGTTGAAGGTAATTTTTTTTTGAGATGAGATGAAAGAGCAAAAGAAAAGACAGCAAATGATCCCCATGGGGGAAGTCATTCTTATAAATGATGTGTACAATCACATTTTATTATCCACACAGTAATCACATATTGCAAGTCAATATAGTAACATCTGTCATAAAAATATTATTGATCAGGTTCATGTAAACACACACTTAGAAGCCATGCCAAGCACCGTTTTAAAACTCCTCTTCTTCATCATCATCATCATCATCATCACGCCGTACTAGTTAAGTATCCTTCTTTGCTCGAGGCAATCGGAAAGGGAACTCACAACGTAATTTTAGTAGCCTGTTCTTTGGGAATTCCCAATTTGCTGTTTCTCGCAATTTACTGTTGAAATGAGATATATGGTGTCTTGAAAGACTTTCCCAAGATCAGATCTAAACGAAACTTATGAAAAACTGAAAATTAAACTACAGTGACTCCTTGATATA
Organism: Phyllaplysia taylori; assembly: GCA_032273245.1. NCBI lineage: Eukaryota > Metazoa > Mollusca > Gastropoda > Aplysiida > Aplysiidae > Phyllaplysia > Phyllaplysia taylori. The sequence goes on from JAUKPP010258619.1 coordinate 5,342, forward strand.
ACTGGGCACCCTTTAAATGATTCTGAACCACCATTAATTTGATCAAATTGGAAAGTTTTCCGCGACCAAAGTGACGAACTTTCACAAATACCTATTCCTAATTTATTTCCCAAATGGTTCTTTAACTTTTAGCTAAGCTTTCTTAGTTTTTATGCTATTTTCCCAGTGAAAATTGATTTTTTAAACCTGGTTTGTTTTAAGATGGATAGAAACAGATTCAGTCTTTTCTTGAGTGTCTCAAGTTCAGTCGGAGACAACTTTAAGTCATTTTGTGATCTGGTCTCACAAAGTTCCCCTCTGTATCCCCCCTCCCTCCTCCTCACCATTCCCTCCCTCCTCCTCACCATTCCCTCCCCAGATGGCCCTGGCATACAGACCTGCCAGCTGTTGGACGATGAGGAATGCTGGGTCTATTACACTTACGAGTACGACAATGACGGAGAGGTTGTCCTCAAGAGGCAGAGGAAAAGAGGTACGAGAATTAGTTACACGTTATTTATTTACGAAGCTTCTGCTTTATTGGCTGCTTTAGCATCTAGGTCTCCCTCTGGTTGTCTTTTGGTTTCTATTTGGGCTGTTCTAATTTGCAGACTTGCCAACCTTCCAGATTTTGTAGAGAAATTTCCTAATTCAGACTCCCTTTCCATAAGGTACCGATTACAGCATTGTTTTCCTGATTAATTTAGCCACAGTGGAAAAACTATTTTCTCTCTAAAATTTGCTAACCGAGTAATTGTATTGGTGAAAAACTAGCATGAGTGAAGTGTGATCCTCTCTCAGATTCCTTCGTTGGACGAACATCTCTGCCTCAATGCCAGGAATCTTGTGCCCCTCTCAGTCTCAGCCTGGTTTCGCCACAGTTGACAGGCAGGGTCAAAATAACCTGCCTTTTTATAATGACTTAACAGTGTTACTAGGGGCATAAAAATTCAAAAACTAAAACCTAACCGAAAGCTCCTCCTCTTCCCCTTTGGTATTTTGAACAGGAAAGGTCAAATTGGGGATCCATCTCTCAGATTATGATAATTTGTTGAAACCCAAACGTAAATTTAACAAAATAAAAAAGCTGAAAGCAGGGGAAATTCCTATTTGATTGCACTGTCTTCTGCCAAGCTAATGAAACAGTCAAAAGGGACTAAGCAGTGGAATTTTCCTTTACTTCTTCTGGTTCACCTCTGAATCATTGATCTTTTATCCCTGTACTGTCTGTGCATACCTATTGAATGCAAGCTGTTACAGATCAGACTCGTTTTCTTTACATGCAGCACTATGGTGGCAGTTTCTTGAAAATTCTATCATGGTAATAATAATAACAATATAATATTTCCAGCCAAACATGTGGCTTGTTAAGCTATTGTCATTGATATGCAATGTGTTGCCAATGATTACGAAGTGGGTTTTTTTTAATGGATAGGTTTTTTTCTTGTTCTCTTCTTATATGTAGGCCTATACAAATCCTCACGTCACAGTCTTGTGGTTTGCAAATCTAACACCGGTTTTCTTCTTTTGTTTGGCTAAGTTATTCATTAGATATTTTTTTCTTTCCTTCCCTACTTCCATCTTTCTTTCTTTCTTTTCAATTTTTTTTTCCCATTTTTTATCTGCCTTAACAGTATAGTCATCTATGTTTAAATAAATATCTGTGCATTACAAACAATAGTCTTTACTTATTAATCCAATGTCTCTTGTGTTTCTCAGTGTGCCCAGAACCAGTGAATGTTCTGGCCATCGTTGGTGGTGTTGTCGGAGGCATTGTGGCTGTTGGCCTCTTTTTGCTGCTCATCTGGAAACTTCTCACATTCATCCACGACACACGAGAGTTTGCCAAGTTTGAGGCCGAGAGACAGAACGCAAAGTGGGACACGGTGAGTCATGCTCGGGTTATGGAGAGCTTCATCACACAATACTTTGTATGCATAAATATGAAAAATTCAATTATGTCTCTTCTGATATCATATTATAGCTGAAAGTCAAGTTGTTCTGAAAAAAAAATCAGAAAACTTTTTATTTGTTCTTAAAATCATGGCATGGAGATTTTTTCTGTTCACAAACATTGTTAAATGGAAACTGTAAATTGCAGTTAGCTCAGTTTCTTCCCTCGAGCATATAACGTGTTTTGTGATGAAGTTCTTCATGTGCAAATGTCATTGTATGTAGAGTTGGCCTATATTATAGATTGTGCAATGGTTGAATGATGGATCCCGATAATAGAGTTAATGCAATTTGTTAGTTTTTTTTCAAATCCCCTTCTTGTTTTTCTCTTCTTGTCTGTTTTCTTCAGACATCTGATTTTACAACCTGTGTCTTTAGTGTTATGGTTTGGCACTTTGCCTATCCCACAGAATACTCAAATTCAATTTCCACTTCAGGATAGGCATCTCTGTGCCTTTCTGCTGGGATTCATCCCTCTCAACCCAGGTTGGCCCTGACAGCCAGGGTTGGAGTATCTCGTCCTTTAAATGACCTTACAGTGTTTCTAGAAACATTATGTAAAAAAACATACCAAAAACACTATTGTCCCAATGTCCTAATCTACTTGGTGACTCTGAAGTAACCTAGTGTCAACAGTGGTGTCAAGCGGGTGGTGGACGGGCGCTCTGGTGGGCAAAACTGTATGGGATGTTACATCTGTAAATATGTTCAAGTATCTTTAAAAAATGTGAAGGGAAAATTTTCACTTATTATGTGTTGGTTCTTGATGGAGAAGTAATGAATCTGATTTGACCAAATCTCTATTTTTGACTCTGCAGGGTGAAAATCCAATTTACAAGCAGGCGACATCCACCTTCAAAAACCCAACTTACAGTGGCCAGTGAAATTGTGCGAGTCGACGGAGTGAGAGAGTTGAGTGAGAAGCCAGCAGCGTTTCCAGATTCAATGAAGAGGAGTGATTGTGTAGAGCTACTTTTACCAGTTTTTTGTCATTGGTAGTTGTGGTCATTGTCTGTTTTGTAGGAAACTTGCAATTGTGAAATGTGGGGTGAGCTGTCAAAATGAGTCAGATATGGGCTTTTGGTCTTTTAGACATGATTTGTGAACTGAAAGAGCCTTTGAATGATGCAAGTTGTGAAGAAAATTTTGTCACTAGTTTTTTTTTGTTAAAACGTCATCAAAACTTAAAAGGTGAGGCTTGGAAAAGTTCAGTATGGCGATAAAAATTTCATAAGAGAGAGTGAAACCAAAACTTTTAGCAAATAGTCAATCGTACTTGATTTTACATTATTATAAGCTGATAAGAAGATACTTTAAATAATTAAGAAAATAACTATAGTTGAAAATCAGTTCTTTACACCCCATATTGAATTTCCACAAACACTTCCTTTTGCATATTGCTATATTCCCCCCATTTTATCAGCTCGCCTCACAAATGTATAAATGTCATGTGTGGGAGGTGCTTGGCTCTTGCCTTGGTATAATGGTCTGTCTCAGCAGAATATATGGCTCCTTTCTGCAGCTCTACTCCTATATTATGCATATCTTAAATTTCATTAACAATGAGCCGCCTCTAGTCAGCATGTGAAGGTCAAGATCATTTGTAGAATTTCTTTTAATGAAACATGTAATTCCTATCCATGGTCCTTACCTAGCGGTGCAACCATTCGTGCATCTATTTGATAAGCAACTAAGTGAAATGAAGTTACATAATGATTGCAGTTATTTGATGGGATCAAAGCATAGTACAGGCCTAAGCTTTTCAGGTTTCTTTCTGAATTGATACAAGTTTTCAAGTAAGAATTGAAATTTTTGTTGGACATTGGTTCAATACTTCAGCCTGCAACACACTAAAAAGAGTTGTCCTTGTGGTAGACGGGCAGGCCAAAAGACAGATTTTTTCTTTTGTCCTATCACTCATGTATTTATGCTTCACTCTGGCACATATTTATGAAAGTTCAGTGATACATCGTCTGCCATTGCTGAATCGCAATCGATCTACTGACCTACTTTAGACAGTGACTCATCTCAGCTGATAACTTGCCCAGTTCTGTGTTGCAGCTGAGAGAAGTTTATTAATACTTGATGTGGGGAAAAAAATATTTTCAAACAGGTTTGTTAACTCTATTCTCAGTGGATTGTCATACAATAGAATAATCCATTGAATATATATATTTGATCTCAAATATTGCTGATAGAGCCTTGTTTGCTTGCTTTTTAAAGTGAGCAAATAAGATGATTTTTTCGTCATATGAAATGGGGGGAAATAGGCTTTCACAGAATCTGAGTACCTCTATTTGACCTGAAATCAACTTCTGAATCAAAATGACTGGTCTCATGACAAATGAGGAGTGAAGTATGTGAAGCATCAAGTCAGTGAGTGAGTGACCACCTCTGAGATGAGTTTGACGAGCTTTGAGAATGGAAACAACAATGGCAAAGGGGTCCGGGGGGGGGGGGGGGGGGGGGGGATTATTGTGTAATGGTTTGGCTCTTCACCTTACATGCCCATGACAAGAGCGGGAGTCACACACTGGGAAGGTTTTTTTCCCAAAAGTATCGCCTTCTGTCTGCTGGAATGGAGTGTGCATGTCAGCAGGGGTTTGAGGTTTGTTCTGACAGGCGGGGTTGAAGCGGCTCATCTTTTACGCAATTGTCAAGAGGTGTAAATTCAAAACCAAGGACTGGTGTCTAGTGGAAAGGTCAGGCTCGTTGCCTATCATTCAGAGGATAGGAGTTTGATGCCTGCATAGTATGAACACCTCAGTCTCTCTGCTGGCATGTTGTGTACCTCTCTGTCTCAGCCTGGGTTGGCTTGACAGGCAGGGGGACCTTACAGTGTTGCAAGGGGTCAAAAATTAAAAGCCAACCCAAAACGAAGGTTAGCAGCAATTTTAATGCTCGTAAATTAGAACAATGCTGCTGTGACAGACGAGAGAGTATGTATGACTGCATGTCTGGGCCGTGGCTACATGAAGGAATACTCATTTGAAATTTCAGTTTTACTTTATTGCATGAAGTAGAATAATATTGCATGGGACATTTTTATAATTTTTTAAGCTTCTTCAAAACAACGTAAAGTTATGTACATTTGTAATACCCTCTTAAATCTTTACCTTTTTGTAATGAAAAAAACAACAACCACGGTTGCCATAAAATGAGCATTTATATCTAAATGGGTTTTATGTATTATTTCTAATACAAAACCTACCTGCTGATGATGTTTCCAGGCTGCAAGTTATCGTACTTTTGCTTGATTTTCTACAGTGTACTGCTGAGTATTAATTAAGTGGCATTGATACTTAGCTCTTGTAGATTACTGTATGAAGCCCTTGGGCGGAGCTAAATAAAATAGCTCTGACTGTTTGATTATAACTTTCACAATGCTGGTGATCTCTCAAAGGATTTTGAAAGTGGGAGCCATTCAAAGAAAGGATGATCATTTTTAAGCAATCATTAGGGTTTTCAATGCTGAAAGATTTAATTCTCTTGGTTTCCTAGATATTGATGACTTTTTCGTTTTCCTGGGATTGTCATGAGGGATATAATTATAAATTATAGTTAAGTTTAAGTAAACGAGCTGAATGGAACTCCTGTCTAATTACTTTTAATTTTGAAACAGCAGTAGGTGGTGAAACATGAAGATGAAATTAGTGTCTTTCTGTAAAGATTTATGTCTCACTAAAAAGGAGTACAATCTCACAAAAAGGAACTTGGAATCTCACTAAAATTTCCTTTTGAAGGTTAGCAACTCAGAGTCGTTTTGTAAGGTTTCTACGCAGGCAGCTATTTACATTGTAATAGTGCCTTTTCTTTGGTCATTGTATTATCCATCTTATGTTTGTGAAACCCTAGAGTCACGACTTGCTGTCTTTTTCTCAAGTAATTAAAGGTGGTGTGTGTTAATTCTTTGTAGTTGGAATACCTGAATGAAGTATATAGTAGATAAATTGAAGATCTGAGCTGCCATGTCTAATTTTTTGCACTCCACTATACTTTGATAGTGTGCGCATAAGATATAGGTAGGCCTATGTATTTTGCTTCATTGAGAATAGTGGAAAGATTATTTTAGTGAAGTCGAGTCAATTTTATTGTTTTATTAAAAGACAAACTGTCTTTTGACTGAAGATAGAATACATCTGAGATTTTTGGGATTTAAATTTTTTTTTGTACTCCACTCATTCTCATTGTAGTGTTTAAGAATAAAATCCCACTCTACCTAAGAACAGTTGAGATATTATAGCGAAGTGGAAGAGAAGTTTGATAGCTCTCTTCTTATGACAAACTCGTTCAAGGCAGAGGAGTGGATAAATTTAAGATCTGTTTTGTCATGTATACATTTCATTTTTACCATACCCCATTTTTTTTTACACTCTTGATGATATTAATGTGTAAAATACATAAACCATCCTACTTAATTAGGAACTACTGAAATTGTATCGGTTGGGTTAATGTTTATTACTCTCTTCTAGTTTGCTAGTAAGACAAACTGTCATGGCTGAAGAAATCCATACTTGAATTAATAAATTTTAATCCATGACAATTCACAGAGTCTTGCGCACAGGGGCAAATACTGCACAGATTGTAATGGACAATTTACCACTTTGCAAAAACACGAGCAAATTTTCAGTGGCCCAAGCCCACATTATTCTCTTGCCTTGCAAAGTTTTTTTTCTCCTAGTGCAGAACTGCTGGCTGCCCTAGTGCTTACATTATGTGCCCCATAAAAGCATTTTGAACATCTGGTCGCCACTGTAGCCTGGCCTATTGATGTAGCTGAGTGTGTATGAATGTCTGGGGTATTGCTTACCAATAAAGATACATTAATATTCTATTGCTCTATAGAACAAACAGTTTGCCAGTAGCTTTTGTTCTTTTCAATGTATCGTGTTACAAGAGTGAGAGAGAGAAAGGGAGTTACACTTTGTCATCTCTCATTTGTGTAGTCAGAACAGCAGTTACCTGTAATGTAAGGGTTAGGCTCTTCGCACATCACACAGAGGACCTGAGTTTGAATCCCAGATGAGGATGACCATCAGTGTCTTTTTGCTGGGATCCGTCCCCCTTCAGGCCAAGGTTGGCCCAGAAGGTCAAAGTAGCCCGTGTCTTAAATAATCTTACAGTGTTGCAGGGGAAATAAAACTAAAGATGGACCCCACCCCCTCCTAAAAAATGAACAGCAGTTGCCATGACAAATTCTTCTCCTTTCCACTTTGCTGAAGTGAAAAGTCTCAGTATGTTTTTTTTTCATTCCTTTTTTTATATTTTTAGAAGTTTGCTGACCCTGAAAGGGAAGAGCATTTCACAACTCAGCAGGTTTTCTTTCCTTCTTTTTGTTTGTTTGTATGACAGCCCATGGCTCTTGAGAATTCTTTCGTTTGACTTTTTACTAATTTTCATAAGAGTTTTGGAAGGAATATTTTGAAATTGTGTATCATTCTCATTTGTTAATACTTTCATCAGATCAGTGGCGATTTGTATCGGTATCTATAGTAGTTTGAGTTTTCAACATTATCATAAGTCGTATTTTGGTGTGAGGGTCATGATTATCTTTATGATACATGATAGTAGAAAAAGAATCATTGACTACATGGTTGTAATTATTTCTAGGTGAAAATAGGATCAACTGCTGAGAAATGGAAAATCTGCCGCTAAATCAATCTATACAAAATCCCTATCCTACCAGCTTGAGCCATGTCAATTCCTTGACACTAGCTGATATCATGAATAGAATCCATGACTTTTTACAATTTGATTTTACTCAGAAGATGACAGCAGTGTACAGTAACGTAATGAAATCACTTTCTTATCAGGGATAATTTGTAAAATTGGCTTCAGTGGTGTCTAGACTTCGCATGAGGGTGGAAATCCATTGGCCTGCGATGAGAAATTAACAAATAGTGCATAATATCAAAAGTCTGTAAAATGCTGACGGTTGACTTACACAGAATTCCATTATGGTAATACAATGACAATTGATGTAAGGGAATGTATTTTATTTGAACCTGTCAGTTCTAGTAATAAATATTGACTGAGTAATTATATGGCCTCTACGGCCTGCTTGTGATGCAAGGTAGCTTAATCTTACTTCATGTGCAATTTTTGCTGCTATTTACCTGTAACAAATGTTCTTAATCAAGCAATGTTGCAGATTGAAGCATTTTTGGGAGTTTGTAAACTGACTTAGACAGTTTTTGTAAAACATGCCACTAGGCTGTTCTGGTTTTAGGTACTGCTGAGCCTTTTGCTCTTCCTAAGTGCAGGAACTGTTTAGTTTCAAGTCAGTTTCACTTGTCATAAGTATGTTTGCATTAACTCATGCATTTTTTACATAGCAAACCAATATTATACATAAATGCCCTTTCACGCATGTTTTAAGCATTACCACTGTTATTAAATTATGATGTCAAAAGAGTTGTAGTCAATAGAAGTGTTGCACGTTTTGAGTGGTCACATGTCATAGTTTATATGAATAGTAATTTCTCACCAGATATGCGTGTGTGTGTTTGTGTGTGTGTGCTGTGGAGTGCATTGTACAGTGAAATCCAGTCTATACAAGATATTTAAAATAATTTTTTTACAGAATTTCCGTTGTGTTGATATTACAAAAGCATTACCTTACCAATGACAAGTTTTTGTCTTGTTAGCAAGTCTGTCATCTGGCCATTCAGAGATCAAAATTGCAGATATGTGGCTTCCATTTTTACATGCTTTATGCATGTAGTATCACTTTTCGTATTTTGTCCAAATATTGTGGGCAAAGGAAATAAAATTAAAATGTTGAAAATTTACACGAGAATAAAGTTTTATGTAAATGCTTACTACTCCTATATTGCCATACTTTCCTTGCTGTTTAAAAAAATTTCCTTACATTAGTTGTGTTTTCACCACATGTCAAAAGTTGAATTCATAGTTGTGAAGAATGGCAGGCCAAGCTTCAGAAAGGTAAACTGTATTTTGAAATATAACTGAGAGCTGCTTTGAATAAGAAGAATAGGGGCTTCTATGTTATATAGGGTATGATTGCTTGATTCTTTTGTGCGAAGATAATTAGAGCACCAGATAAGCTGGTTTGCTGTATTTGTCTGAACATTTAAGAATGAGATGTGTGGATATAGTGTGAGGTTAGACTGGTTTCCTTCTTCTTAGAAAAGAGTTGAAAATTTAAACTTGGCTTTTCAGTGAATTTTGGCTATCTATTGTCTGTCTGTGTGATTGTCTGTCTGTGGACAAGATGGTGATATTGCGTGAAGAGAGAGGATGTTGAGGCTTTAGTAAGCAGAACACTATTTAGACAGCAATAACGATGATAATGATGTATATCTATGCAGTACATGTATGTATAATGGTTTTCCTTTCTGTTTTTCCATTAATTGCCTGATGCATTTTTTCAGTGCCTTTTTACTGCATGCAAAGATGTAATCCATTTTAGACATGAATATTTTTATTGTGCTTTAGACTTACAAGTTTTAAGTTTTGTTTTAAATTAATTCTGTGCGGTTATTTTTCTATTTTTAGACTACAGTAGGAGGAGGGATCAATTGGGCTTCCTTAAGGCTGTTGTGCGGTCCTGTAAGTCCTTGCAGCTAACATAAATCACCAGTTGGGGCCAATAGTATATAATGAAGTTTGGATGTAACAAGATTGTCAGGATGAGTCTTGTGTCTTTGTTATACCTGAGGTCTTGTTATATCCGAGGTGTTTTAACAATGACAAAGAAGGACAGGGGTTTCCATTGACTCTCCACCCAAATGAGTTCTTGTTACATCCAGGCTTGTTATATTTTATTTTGATCAAATTCAATATCAGAAATCTTCGACAGATAACAGATGTACACATGTACTACTTCACAAACACAGAAGATTCTCTCTGTGAAGTTAATCAAAATCTTTTATATTTGTACCAGTAACTATGTGACCAGCCCACCCCGAAATCTCGTCCCCATAACCGCAGTTCAGTACAGTTTTATTGCCTCTGTGGTGCTACTAGTCTGCTTACCTTCAAGTCTTAAGTTGAATTAATATTTTTTATGAATTATTGTTTTGTGCAGTGATTCATGACAGATGAAGCAAAAGCTTTTTTCTTTGTGCTCTGGAATTATTTTAAATAATGAAGTCAAGCCACAGTGATTATAATTATACAAAGACCTGATATTTGTAGAGGTCTATAGGAGGTATGTTCAATGCATTTAATTTGCCAACAAACTTATTTATTGTTTCTACATTTAGCTTTCAACCTATAATTTTCTTATATGCATGCCGTAATATTACTTGAATTCTTGTATTTCAACTTCAATTTTTCACTGTACCTTACAACCTTTTTACCGTGAACGGCCTTTATTTTCTGTTTCCTCTTTTTGTCTGTCAAGTTGTGATGTCGGTGTATGTAGTTTTAAGTTGGAGAACCATACAAAGGGTTTACCCTTTCCAAAATCTGGTGCTATGTCTGTTCTTAATTTCTTAATTTCATAAATTTCATGTCTTGGTTTTGTCGCCTTTCTCAGGTTTATTTTGTAAGTGGAAACTAATAATATGTCATGGTCATTCTACTTTTACCCAAGAGTTGATCAAATTGTCAGAAGTTTTTTATTTTACATATTTTAAGTTCAGTTTGTCCTATAGTAGGCTTTTTGAATTGTGCCAGGACTTGTTTCCGATTCCTAGTATATGTCACTTTTGTAGGAATCGCTACTGACACAGCGAGACCCTGGGTTCTCTAGGAAACTTGAACAAGAAGAAATTTCTCCCAAAATGATGTTGGCAAATGTGGAATGGCCGTGGTGAATTATTTTTGTCTCCATTGATTTGAGTGCAAACCACCAGAATAATCGTTCACTTTTCTTTATTCACGGACTTAATCAAATGTTTATACAAAATTGCCAAAGTCACTTAATTTATAAATTTCGAATTTTTGTGTAGCAATTATTTTACCAAATATGAATTTTACTTGTTGAAAACCAGGATAATTCTTTTATTCCTCAGTGCTATTTTCAAACTGTTCGTTACTGAAATGGTTCAGTAATCCAGTCATTACTTCATGTGATTTTTGGCAGATTTAGAAAATGCTCTGAATATTTGCTTACATCAGTTTTGAATCTTAATATAAATTCTGGTCAATACTTTTTTAAGTAAGTTCCCCACAATACAATCTTTTCTGACTTTTCTGGTGTTTCTATTGATATATGAAAAGACTTGCAGTCTTTATTTTGCATTTGATATAATGTAATTGGTTTTGACATTTAATTTAGATAATTGCTTTTTGCTATTATTAAACTTTACTATACATTTACAGCCAAAATTTGGGTGTCTTAGTTTTGTTGTCGTGGCATTGTACATGTATTTCTACCTATGTCTGTTGTGTAATGATTAGGTTTTTTTGCCTATCACCGAGTATATGGGATTTCAATGGCCGTATGGGGCAGTTATTTTCATTGAGTATCTCTGTCTCTCTGCTGGGATGCAGTGTCCCTCTGTTTGGGTCAGCTCCGAAAAGCAGGATCGAAGTCCTCTGCCCCTTAAATAATGGTTGCATTTATATAGCGCATATCCCTAGCTCAAAAGCAGGCTCCATGCGCTTTGCAATCTACCATTACCCCGGCAGACCAAAGTCATTTAGAAATCTTCTCAACTTGCTGGGAAGCATACAGTGCGAGCTGCCATTTTTCAGGTGCCAAAGCACTGGTATACTGACAAGATCTTTCCCTGCCTACGGCTGGATGCCAATTTATACCTGGGTGAGGGGAGAAAAAAATGCGTGTAAAATGCCTCCCCCCAAGGACACAGCGTCGGACCCGAGCTGGGGTTCGAACCCGCAAATTTTCGATTACGAGTCCAGTAGCCTAACCACTAGACTACCAACCATACAGTATTGCAAGAGCTGTAAAACCAACATCATGAAGTAGTTGTATCATCGTTGTAATTCTCCTAGACACAACCGGCGTCTGAGGTGAAATTGTCAGGCTCTTTGCCTACAACGCAGAAGACCTGAGTTCGAATCCCAAGTGGGAACGAGCAATTTGCGTCTTTCTGCTGAGATGAGTTCCTCTCGTCCTGGGTGTCCCCAAGTGATGGTGTCGAAGTCGCCCTTCTATTAAAAGACTTGACAGTGTTGAAAGGGGCGTAAAACAATAAACCAAACCGAAATTATGATATCATGTTTATTAATTTTTGTTGGGGAGACAAAAAAACCCATTCATCTCAAAAACTTCTTGTCAATGGTAGTTTGTGATAATGTAAACATTTCCTACGGTCAACGAGCCCGGGTTGTCCCTGAGAGGCAGGAAAGTTTGATTTGGTTACCATTTTTACGTCCCTTGCAACACTCTAAGGTTGTTTGAGAGACAGGAGGCAGGGAAGAAGCAGCCGGCCTCTTAAATAAACTTAAGTGTCATATAGGGCGTAGGCTACAACTAAAGACAACAACAACCAACAGTTTTAACAGAAACAAAACAAAACTCGTGACATTTCCTATGATGCGCGAGCCAGGGTTGTCCCTGAGAGGCAGGGCCATCATGCAGGAGCTCTTGTTTGGTTACTAGTTTTACGTCCCTGCAGCACTAAGGTCACCTAAGATATGGACTTCTTCGGCCCTGCCTGCCAGGGCCAGCCCGGGGCTGAGTGAAATGTATCCCAGCAAAAAAAACGGCGCTGTGGTGTAATGGTTTGGCTCTTCGCCTGTCATGCGGAAGACCCGAGTTCGATCCCACGGGCGGACGATATGTTTTTTGTCTGCTGGGATTTTACCCTCTTAGCCCGGATTGGCCCTGACAGGCAGGTTCGAAGTAGCCCGTCTCATAAATGATATTGTCGCTGGGGACGTAAAACTGATGGCAAAACCTTACCAAAAAAACCCCAAAAAAATAGCTGGAAAAAAAAATCGCAGATCGTCAGCACGTTGGGGTGATTTTTCCATTATGCTAAGCGAAGAGCCTAACCATTACAACACAGACGGCGGCGTCGTAGCACTTGTGGTGTTGTCTTCTCCTTCTCCTATCTTCATTTTCCTGTCGACCTAAACATGCACGAAGCTCGTCACCAGTAAGAATCGTCTAAATGCTCCACTCCACAATCGGTTGTACTCGCAGTAGCTCACAAATCACGTGCTGGCAGGGTTAGTTAAGCTGGAAATGACTCACAAATTGAATTTACGCTTTTGTGGAATGGAGCATTTAGTCGATAAAACTGGCTACTTACTAGCTTCGTACATCCCACTACTAATAAGCGTTACCGGTAGGCATGGTCGAAGAAGCTTTTCTTTTTTTTTCTTTTTGTTTTGTTTTGTTACGGTTTAGTTATACGCCCCTTCGCAACACTGTAAAGCCCCGGTCTCACGTAATGATTTCTCCTGCAATAAAAACGTTCTCCGGACTAATAGTTACGTTAGACCGCCAATTTTTTAAAATAGAAATTGAATGGTATGACGACGGGTCGGTAGCTCGATTGAGAAATCTGACGGGGCCTGATATTTTCTGTGCGATCTGGTTCAGATTTCGTAGTGGCGACGAAGCCCGCAAAGTGACTTTGAAGTTCATAGCCGCGCGGGGTGAAATGTTTATGGCAAAACTATACAAATATTTATCGCAGCTCAAAACTGATTTTATATATTATATTCGGAATCAGCGTATCTATATAAGCATGGCTGACCGCGACAAGCCTTATTTGATGCGTTATTTAGATTTTAGCAATTAGAAAAAAAATGTTTAATGGTAACTATGACAGCGTGTATGAAGATTATTCGGTACTTGGCAAGACACGCCTGCTCCGTGCACAACACGGTGGTTTTCTGATTCAATACGAGAGGAGTTATCTCCCATTTTAAAAGAAAATTACGACAGACTGGGGCATGTGACCACTTCGATCAAACAGATTATTGTATGCAACGAATATGAGACGTTCTATTTGTACGTGAGACCGGGGCATAGGTCATAAGAAGCGGTTTACTTCGACCTTTTCTGTCAAGGTCAACCCGGGCTGTTCGGACCAAAGGAACTGTGTCATAAATTAGAGGTGAAAAACAGGTTGTTTAATGTTTTGAAAATCAAACCACTGTTTTTTGTCTCTGTTTCGATCTCGTTGTCTCTCGTAATATTTATTGTCCAAATTTTTTTGCAGCGAATGTAGAACATACGGTGATTTAGAGAGTCGATTTATGTAATATTTTCTCCTTACTAAAATTCTGTGATAGCAAAAAACACAACAACCCATCGTCATGGTCATGATGTAAATAGTACGTGGAGTGATGACTGCTTCGTTTACAAGTCAGATACATGATAATGCACAATATGATTTTGATTTGTTATTCGATATTATTCAAGCTTATTTTATGTAGGAATTTGTCTGAGTGCAAAAAAATATGCAAGCGGGCTGCTGCGCTAATACATTATGATTCGGCATCTTTTTACATTGTAATTGTAAGAAGAGAAATTGCTTCATGAAAGATGAAAAAAAAAGAATTAATGAAGCAAGGAATAATAACAAATAACAATAATAACAGCAGCAATAACATTAGCAGCAACAGCAACAACAACATTAGCACCAGCAACAATGACAGCGCAACAACAAGAACTAACAACACCATTTTAAAAATAAAACCAATAAAACACAAGAAGAAATATTTTTGACAACAGAAACGATACCACGGGTATAGTGGTTAGGCTCTGCGCCTGTCACGCTGTTCGATCTGGGGACGAGCATCTGCGTCTTTCTGCTGGGATCTACCGCTTTAAGCGTGAGTTGGCCATGGCAAGTAGGGTTGAAGTAACCCGCCTATTAAATTACCTTACACTTACTGCAAGGGACGTAAGTCAACAAATCAATCAGCAACGATACTGCCCCCCCCCCCCCCCCCCCCACCTTATACAACCGGCGCTGTGGTGTAATGGTTAAACTCTTCGCCTGTCATGCGGAAGACCCGAGTTTGATCCCGAGCGCGGACGATCTGTTTTCTTTCTGTTGGGATTTTCCCTCTCAGCCTGGATTGGCACTGACAAACAGGAGCGACGTAACTCGTCTCTTAAATGACCTTACAGCGTTGAAGGGGACGTAAAACTGTAAACCAAACCAACCAAACCAAGCTCCCCATACTCAAAAGAAGCTGAGTCCAAGAAAAATAACAGTATAACAGTGGCCCTTTAGTCAAGAGAACTATAAATCGTGGTGCGATGGGTGCGATATTGTGTTTCCTGTCTGCTTTACTTTTTTCAGTCCCAAATTCTCAAAGGAAGTGGGAAATCTTGTTGTTGGTAATGAAATGGAAATATTAGGCCTATGCGATACCATATTATGATTTAGTTGTATGAAAAGTGAGGTCAATTTCCTCTCTTGGTTCATATTCCTCTCTGATAGGCTTGCCACTCATCAGTACCCACGACTCGGGCATTGCATCGGAGAGAGTGGAGCTGTGGTGTACTGGTTAGGCTCTTCGCCTGTCATGCCGAGGACCCGAGTTCGATCCCGAGCGCGGGCGATCTGGTTTTATTCTGCTGGGAGTTTTCCCCTCTCAGCCCGGGTGGTCCTTGACAGGCAGGGTCGAAGTAGCCCGTCTCTTAAATGACCTTACAGTGTTGCAGGGAACGTAAAATTGGTAACTATAACCAAAAGCATTGGAGAGTATGATTACATGATGTTGTTGTTGTTGCCGATCAGAGACTTACAATGGGTCATTCACCCTTCAAGTAGGCCTAGTCTTCACGACCTACAGAACCATGGCAGCTTAGCTCTGTACCCCGGGAGTAGAGGGACTTCAAATCACCCCTTAATATTGCAAGAGTTGATTTCGGTTCGTTACCCAGAATGAGAATCAGAACGTTTACTTATCTCTGACGAGAAATTTGGCATGTCCATGTTTCAATGACAAATGACAACACCAGCAAGAGCAACATGTTGACAAATCAAGGTACAGTATTAGATGTTTGTATGCTTCCCAGGAAGTTGAGAAAGTTTCTGAATGACTTGGCCTGCTGGGGTAATACTGATTGCAAAGCGCATAGAGCCTGCTTTAAAGCGGGGATATGCGCTATATAAATGCAACCCATGCACCGACTCTTTCCTTTTCTCATATATCTCTCTCTTTCTTTCTCTTTCTCTCCCCCTCTTTCTCCCTCTCTCTCATACACACACACCTACAAACACGCCGTGACGCCGTCAATGTGCTTCCAAAATAGCTTAAGTCCTACTTAGAGCATTATGAAATAAGCCTATTGCGTAATTCCCCACATCATAGTGCATCTTTTGATATTACACTGTTCAAAGGTTCCGGGCCGTTTGGCTAAAATTTAATATTTCCGTAATATTTTTTCTTATCACATAGCGTCGGGCCAAATCAGTTTTTCCCAATGATCTCAGAGTGCAAAAATGAGTTAGGCCATATTGGAAGCACCATAACGACATGCACACTCCTATGCTCTATTTCTTGCTTTCCCTCACTCTTCCTCTCTCTCCCTCTCTCTCTCTGGCTCCCCCTCGTCGTCGTCGTCCTCCTCCTCCTTCTCTCTCTCTCTCTCTCTCTCTCTCTCTCTCTCTCTCTCTCTCTCTCTCTCTCTCTGTCTCTGTCTCTCTCCCTTTGCCCCGCCCCGCCTTTCAAATTCTTGTAGAACGGTTCAAATAAACGGAAAGTTTGCCCATCTCCATTAAACTCATGTTAATGATATTCAAATTAGATTTGCTATACAGAGATTGGATACTTTCGACTGAACATTACAGGCCATTCTCTTATGAAAAATGTTACTTGATCCGTATAATATTATTGTCATCAATTAGAATAAATAATTAATTCTGGATACGTAGGACGCTAATGCTCTTCTAGATGGTACATGACCGTACAAAATGAATCTATCTGTCTATCTATCTATCTATCTATCTATCTATCTATCTATCTATCTATCTATCTATCTATCTATCTAT
>JAUKPP010258620.1:0-7500 GCA_032273245.1 Phyllaplysia taylori
TGATAAATGGGCTTTTTTAGGGACCATTCTTGACAGGCGGCGACCTTATTTTTCCCGCGAACTGGGGTCTTGAAAAATTTTTTGGGGTCTTGAAAAAGATTTCCAGAATATGGTGGGGACCCTGTTCTATGAAAAACTAACTTTAAAGTAAGCTAACTAACTAAGTAATAAAAAATATATATTCAACGTTGCATTCAGGGTCCAGCTTCTTGAATGACCTTGCTGCGTTGACTTGTTCAAAATACCAAAACTGAGGATACTGATAAATACTGATCATAATATAAGAATTTTGTTGTCACGTGGCCCATTAAAATTTCTGTGTCAACCCAAATTAACTCTTCCAGTCACTAGGCCCAATACTGAGGTTAGCATGAGAGGAAAGGTTGCACTTTGGACAGCTTCACATTTTTAGTGGGATTTTTTCACTTTCACTTTTTCATAAAAGAAAGTTAGTAAATTTACGAACCATCCAAAAAGAAAAAAAAATTCCTAAAAGAAGTATGAAGTTGTTTTGACTGAAAAAGTTTGGAAGAGAGGGTTGGAATTCTCAGCTGGCAGTCTTCTTGTTAAGCTTTCATTTTGTCTCTTTGGCTGTGCACTATGAAGGGTCAAACATCTTTTCTCTCTTGTCTCTGAGGATGTTGTTTATGCATATCTCTGGGTGTGCGCTATGAAGCGTCAAACATCTTTTCTCTCTTGTCTCTGAGAATGTTGTTTATATATATCTCTGGCAGATACTCATGTCAAGAAAATGGCTGCACCAAACAGTTCAACAGGAAGAATCTTCTGGAAGAGCATCTGGCCATGGTGCATGGGAAAACCCCAAAACGTCTGCTGCCGGTACAGTGCAATGAACTTGACTTTTTGGAGAAGCTGTGCGAGGATTGTGGGATGGCCTTGTCTGCGTCGCAGCTGCCTCGGCACCACAGGGTCTACCATGGCCTCACTGCCACAGGGAACTCAAAGGAGGTGAGGGAAGCACATGCGGATGGAATTTGATACTGCTCTCGTACTGTGAAGGCTAAAACAGCAAAAGAAGCTGGGGCCTGTGTAAATTGATAATTGTTTTCTCTTACTATGCATTCTCTAACTGATTAGTTAGAAAAAAAAGAATAAGAAGATGATAAGAAAAACACAATAAAAGCTGTATGCTGGGATTTCAGACACCTAGTTTGTCTTTGATTTTGTTAGTTGTTTTTACCAGAATGTTTCATCATATATTTTAAAGTGTCCCCATAAAAATGTTTACCGGCCATACTATTACTTGGTATAAGGCACCAAGTGAATCCTGCCCAACTTTGATTCAGTTTTCAGGCTGACTATTCGTTTTCTCGATCATTTTGTCAATGGAACTCGTATCACTCCAACTGTGTAACAGCTTTATCATTTTCTGTCCTCAGCAAGCTCCATACCCCTGCCAGTTCCTCGGCTGTGACAAGACTTTTGACAGTCTGTTTGAGAGACAAGCTCATGTGCTCTCCCACAAAGGTAAAAGTAAAATATTTTCACAATATTTCTGTCTTTTGTGGTGTTGTAGGAGAGATCTGAAACTATATAGTGAGGTGCTCTAATAAAGAAGTTGCCTCTTGATTTTTAGAAATATGGACTTGCATGTCAAATGAAAGGGCTTTCCAAGCTTACATGCAGGTTAAAAATTAAAGTATATTTTGTGCTGTATCATCACTAAATGATCAAGTTTGATAACAGTATTAGAATGTTGGAAAGGTACAAGTTTGAGAGAAATACAAGAAAACATGTAGAAGTTTGACTTCACCAATAAAATCAAAGTGCTGAGTAACAACTGAATTGTGCAGATAATGCATTGAAAGCTAACAAAGCTTTCTATGTGTTTTGTTGGTCAGCCATTGTCAGCCCTCGTGCTGACACCTAGGATAAGAATGGGTTTTCAAATTCTTGAGTAAAATATAGTTTTATTTGAAAACAGGTTAACTGAAGGGCTCAGTGTAAGAAATATCTCAGTACATCTTTAAACATATATACTTAGGCACATCTCGCACCGGACTCTTCAATTACTACTGTATTGTGTAAATAATAGCTTATAATGCCACTGTCAGCATTTGGGTCAAGAAAGTTGCGTATAGATAATCACCTTTCCATTTTCGTTGCCCAGACAATCCCCCATACAAATGTGAGGTAGAAGACTGCAAAGAAGCATTTTACCTGCCGAAAAACCTTGACAACCACCTGTGGAACCATTGCCGGAAACCATCGACGTGTCACTTTGAAGGATGTAACAGAACCTTTGAGGATCAGCTCATACTGGCAAAACACACCAAAGTTCACTACAGTGAGTCATTTCCTTGCCGTGAGGAAGATCTGTTTCATACGGTCTTATGAAACGAGAAATGCTTAAGGAAAGCACTACCTCTTGTCTGTTCTCAGTGTTCTTCTTCACTGTGTGGTAAACATATTTTCACTGGAAAAATGTATTACGTCCCAGTTTTCTTTTTTCAGGTCAAATAGTGAGAACTATTTTCAACATTTGTATACTAAATTTTGCATTTTATTCTTTTTCTTTTTTTCCGTTTTGAACAAAAGGATATATCCATATAATGATGACTATATTGCAGTGAGTTTATTGAAAAAAATTTAATAACAGGCCTCAAGAATGGGTCTCATATCATCCTAGCCGATTAATATGCAATAATGATCTTTGACTTCTTTCAGTTTGTAGAAAAATAGATTGTGTATGCTCACACTTGTTCTCATTTCCCCCAAGATTACACCTTCAACTTCAATTGTTCACTTATGAAATAAGTTATGTAGTCCTGTTTCAATTTCACTAGAATTGGAATTCCCTTGGTCACTTACTCATTGTAAAAACCAATTCCTGTTTCCTTTGCCTAGACGGCAGAATGCTGTGCTCTTGGAGGAACTGCGGCAGTTTCTTCACGGCTATGGGAACGCTCAAGCAACATTTCCTGGCCCACAGTCGCTCCCTGAAGGCAAACTTTGGCTCAGACTTCATGTGCACCCAGTGTGACAGGGTGTTCAGCAGCAAACAGGGACTCAACCGGCACATGGCACTACACAACTATCCAGCGACAGGTGAGGAGTGGTTGTGTCTAGTCATGATAGAATAGTTATTATGCGACAAGTCTCATTCATGTACTGACTTTATGGACTTTTTGTTATGATTAGAACTTGTGTTTGATTTGTTCCTATTTGTTTTCCTTTTAAAAATTGAAAAGATTATTTTTCAGCTAAATTAGTTGTAGGGATTTGATCATTTAAAGGTAGGCTACTTCTTATCCTTTTATGCTGTTGTTATTCTAATCTACATCTTGGTGCTGGAATGGCCTTGCAGTGTCAATACTGTCGTGAAAGCTTAACTAAACAAGCCTGATCATCTTGCTTTGTTTTCTCCCCTCCTCCTTACTCCTGTAACCTTGCAAAAAGAATTTCCCCACAGGGCTAAATAAAGATTACTTTTCTTTTCTTTTTCTTTAACTTTCAACCCCCTCCACCACTCCTCCCCCTCCACCCTTTCTCCCGTCCACAGCGAACTCGGAAGAACAAGCTTTTGTATGCGAGGAGGCCGGCTGTGGACAAGGTTTCAGCCAAGAGAAAGACTTCAACGACCACTTTCTTGACCACTATACAAGTATCCCAACTGTTTGCAAGCTGGAGAACTGTCAACAGGTTTTCCCCACTCAGCTGCTCATGGCTAAACATGGGAAATTGCATTATGGTAAGATTCATTGCCATGTAGTATCTTGTTTCTCAATATGACCAAAGTGGTTAATAGAAGATTTCTTTTTTCACAACTGCTTTCTATAGTAATATTTTGCTTTTGCGTTGCTCTCTTGAAACAGTGAGACATAGCATGTATGATAGTCCTCTTAATTATCATTAGATGACCTGCATATTGATGTTTTGCATATCTTTGACTGTTTGTTTATTTGTTTGTCAGGGGTCTTGCGACGCCTTTTACACTATAAGGTCATATCAGCACTGGGAAGACACTTCTTTCTCTATATGAAGCATTTCCCGCACAAGGGCAATTTTGATATTTCTAGATTTCAGGAACTTGTAGGCTATATCTGTCCTCTGGAGTGTTAGGTTTCACTTGGTATAGGCATAATTTGGATATGAAACATCAATAGCAAATATATGTAGTTTAAGAGTGTCATGTCTCTTTCTGGTAAGCAATGATCCATGATTCAATACAGCTTACTTCAGAATATGTTACCAAAAGTATCACATGTGAGTAGGAAGAGGAGTTTAGCTATATGTTCAGGTAGCGTGTTGAAAGTTTCACTTGGTACATCGGCTTTTCAAAAGTATTCTAAAATATGCTTATTTTCTTTGTTTGTCCTTTCAGGAAATTTTGTTCGAACAATTTTCATCTTGGTGGTGGCATTATATTTTATATTAAATGATTATCAGTAATAATCTGTTTGATTTTGTTGACCTTTTACTTTTGACAGAAGGAAAATACAAGTGTCCGTGGGAAAAGTGCGACAACCTGTTCACAAACTTCCACTTTCTCAAGCGACATCTTATGCGACACATTCTGGTAATCCCTGCGGTCAACGCTCAGAGGTCGTGTGTGTGCGGCAAGTGTGACATGACCTTCAAACTGGAAAGAAACCTGGCTAGCCACATGAAGAGGCATGGAGAAAAATCTGGTAATTATTTGTTCATATCCATAAGTATTTTATTGGCATAGCCAGTTTCTGTTTTATGCCTTAATAAAGGAGTTGCACATTCTTCTGCAAATCCCAATCAATTAGAAAAATGAATAACATGCTTATGTATCGAAGTTTTGCTGACCACCCAAATATTGAACACTTTAGAATGTGATAAGTTTATAGAGATAGTCCTACGTAAGGTTGCTGTACTTTATACACCAGGATTATGAGTGATTGTTTATTTCATGGAATTAGTCCATTTTTAGATGTTTTCAGTCTGCAGGATTAGTTATATGAGATGGTGCATTATAGGAAGGTTTCTTTCAAGTGGGAACTTGCGATGGTTGGTGGCACTTGGGTGCTCTGGTGTGGTCTGCTCCTGTTGTTTTCTAGGTGTTACTGTTGCTCAAATATATCCTGGTTTTGAAATGACCTTTACAGTGTTTATTGTTCCATAGATGCTTAATAAAACAAACGCAGTAGCTAATGCATTATACTGTATTGTTGGCGAATACAATCATCTAATTACCAGTTGTTTTTTTCCCAGACCAAAAGCCACAGGGTTAGAAAATTCACCTATGATATGTGCATCATACAGAGAAGTGGAAAGTCATGGAATGATGTTAAAAAGCTAGCCCAGGATAGAGAAAAGTGGAGAGTGTTTGTTCGTGGCCTATACCCTGGTCCAGGGTGAGAAAGGCAATGATGATGATGATGATGATGTGCATCATAGACTTATTCATACATTTGTTCCAACACATTTTCAGAATATGTGTGCCCTGAGTGTGGCAAAAAGTTCCAGCACAACCACCTCAAGCGACACATGCTGATCCACAAACAGGAGAAAGCTCATCGCTGCAAACACTGCGGAGTTCGCTACGGCACCGCCAACGGCCTGCGCTTCCATGTACTCAGCATTCACAATATTGGTAAGCACATATCTAGATCTGATGCTCACTGCGATCTTAATCTTGTCTCTCTTTTTCATGTAATGTTTTTCTCGTTTTTTTATATTTAAAATATTGTTGAGGAATGTTGTGCTACGTATGAGGCAACATGATCAACTCGTAAAGACCTCCGCCTACTACAACATGGCATTGGGCCATAGGGCGCATGCTCAGAGGCTACTGGATAAACAACAACAACATGAGGCAGCATGATGCAGTCAAGTACTTATCAAAATTATTGATGTTAGGGACAAAATATTTTTTCACTGAAAGTTGCCCAATGATCATAAGAACATTAGTTTCTACAATCCAGTTGTTTTGACAAGAGCCTCATTTTATCACATCACTTCATATTTATCCTGATTAGGATATACTTATTTATTATTTTGTTTTATTTTGGGGTTGTCGGGGGGGGGGGGGGGGGGGGGGGGGGTTTTTTTTTTTTTTTTTTGTTTGCAAAAAAAATTGCCGGATGTGGATTTTCGTGACAACGGTCAGGGAAACTTGAGCCTGCTTGAGTGTTTAAGTAAAAATCAAAACAAGAAGAGGCTAAAACAGCTGAGGCTGGTGCCTCTTTAAATAACTCACTCATTACTAATAGGATCTACTTTGTACTGGAACACTTCTCAATACCAGCTCTGTTTCTCTAAACATTTAGCCTGGCATCTTCATTAATATCTGTTGGAATGTCATTGACTGTACCAGATTCATTTGATTTGATGGTTCATTTTTGTACTTTTGATTGTTTGCTTCAAGACGCATAAGATAGAGGAAGTACATTATTACATTAGTGGCCTTTAGAAAGAAGTAGAAGATGGCCCAGGGTGAGGATTGGTGGAGGCGCTCTAATGTGGTCTTCTCTTCTTTCTATCTGTGTGCTGCTATTGTTTTTATTTACTTCTTGTGAAATAACCCTCAATAGGGACATAAAACCAAAAGAAATAAACAAGTAAACTCAGCAATGTGACACTTTCCACTTCCAATCTCAGGCACCTGGCCGTTTAAGTGCAGTTTCTGCGACAAAGGTTTTGTCAGCAGCTCGGAGTTGAGGCGTCACCTGCCGTCACACACGAAGGAGAAGCCGTACCCATGTGAACATTGCGACGCTCAGTTTGCCACACACACGGGGCTCAAAGGGCACATGAGGAAACATTCAGGTAACAGTCTGCTTTGTGTCTCTACCTTAAATACAGGAGGAATGTGAGATGAGTGGACCAAATGAGCACCTTTTATATGATTGTTGTATTATTGTTTGCTTTGCAGAAATTTCCTTTTGGACACTAAATATTTTTCTTTTCAAACATACATGTATCAATTTTTTTTAATGTAATGTTATCTCTCCTATCTTATTTCATCCACCTCACCTCACTGTTTTACTTTATCCAACACGTGTAGGTCAGAAGTTTGTGTGTGACGTGGAAGGCTGCGGCAAAGTCTACACCACTCCGCTGTCTCTGCGAGGGCACAAGGCACAACACGCAGGGTTCAGCAAGACGTGCCAGCACTGCGGCAAGACCTACAAGAACCCGTACAGCCACAAGTGTAAGGCCAGCAGGGATGCCAGGAGACATGGGACTGACCTGCACGCAGGTGCTCACAGTTTTACTTTACTCGTTCCATGTGTTAGAGATATGTATTCTCAGGTCTTATGATAAGTAAATATGACTTGTAGGACTAGCCTCTTTGTATCCATCTCCAGAAACTGAATAATTCAGTCCCTTGCTTGCTATTTTTGCTAGAAAAACCCAAAGTTATTTTTATTGCTGTGCAGTTACACAGCAGACCTTCCCCCTCTTTTCGGGAAATCCTGCTATTTTTTCTATTCCTACTGAGTTTGGGACAGCTCTATTCTATATCAATAGAGTGTTATTGACTGCTGAAAAAGGACAAGTGTCCAG
>JAUKPP010258631.1:0-12054 GCA_032273245.1 Phyllaplysia taylori
ATGCTAGTTGATGAAGTTGAAATAGTGCTTGATGTATGCGTATGAGTGAGTCGGCATTGTATAATTTTAGTTTTCGTTTTTTTTTAGGTTTTATTCAACTGTAACGTTTTAAACAATTTATACACCTGTGATTTCCCATTGTAAGGCACATTGAGCATCTCGACGAGATGAAAATGGGCAATAGAAATGCAATTTATTATTATTATTATTATTGAATAAGATGATAAATTGCTTGAAGTCTTGGATGGACACTTAAAAGTGAAATGAGATACTTCGGTGCGCTTTGAATCCCACACTAATCCTTCTGTATTTGTACGGACCCCACCCCCACCCCCGCTCGCTCCCCTCCCCTTTCCCCCCACTTTCCCCCCATACACACACGTTGTGACCTCTGCTCTATGTTAGGAGGGATAGTCTTCCCTGTTTTGCTTTGCAAATCCTTTCGTTACTTAACGCCACTCAATTCTCAGAAGCTTTTAATAGTTAAAGCCGCTGAAAGGGAGTTCTAGTTTTTGCTCCAGTTATTCTCGATTTAGAACACAGAGTATATTATAAACAGAGACTAAGACCAAACCAGCCAATCGGAAAGGGCGTAGCATGGTGCGGTCTGCATGAAACTCTACATATTGCGTAACAAAACCATGGTGTTGAAATATTATATTGCACGCTGTTTGTTTGGTAAGGTTTTAACGGCTCCATCGACTCTATAAGGTCATTTCGGCGCCAATAACCATTCCAAAGTATTTGGGTAGGAATTCATTTTTAATTTTGCCCGGGCGGCGGCCTAATAGGCCTACTCTTTTCGATTTTTCAACCACCAAGGGATCTTTAACGTGCACAACGTGGACACAGGGCCTCCTTGATTTTTCGTTCTTATCCGAGAAGACTATGTGTTTGATCTGACCCACCCTAAGATCAGGGGTGTGGTTGAAAGAGAAGGAGTAGAAAAGGAAGAATAGAAGAGAAGCAAGGCAAGTGACAATAGTATCAGGTAGTAGGAGGAGAGTAGGAAGAGAGTGAGAGGAAGAGTCAGAAAATTAGTTGAAAGAGTAGACAAGATATAGAAAGAGGAGAAGAAGGAGAAGAAGGAGGAGAAGAAGTAGAATAAGGAGAAGTAGAAGAAGAAGAAAAAGAAGAAGAAACTTATTGGGGATAACATGCCTGCACTGTCCCGGGTTCGAGGCCACTATCAATGGCATGGGAGGCAAACACCATAATCTCTAGACCCTGAAAATAGCAAAACAAAAACAAAAACAAATAACAACTCTTGCCCACGAGAGCCTCCCCACCCCCTCCCCACCCCTTTTGCACCCTGGCGTTGCGGTACATCAAATACAAGTAGGCCTACATAAAAAATACGTGAGTATTTCTCAGTGCGTTAAAACTCCCCGCTTGCGTGTGATTTCATGAGGTAGTGTGAGTGCCACCCGCTT
Source organism: Phyllaplysia taylori (assembly GCA_032273245.1). NCBI lineage: Eukaryota > Metazoa > Mollusca > Gastropoda > Aplysiida > Aplysiidae > Phyllaplysia > Phyllaplysia taylori. The sequence goes on from JAUKPP010258631.1 coordinate 1,434, forward strand.
ATTGAATGTGGCCTTTCTCTATACCCTGGTGTAATTTACGCAGGGTATAGATTCTCTTGCATATAGTCATGGTGCTTAAAATATGGCCTCGCGTATTTTCTGCAATTCTGATTCGAAGAGAACTGACTTGTCCTCTCTCTATTTTACTAGTAAAGCCATAATGGAAATGTTAAATTTTAGCAAAACAGACCGGCACTTTTATACAAACTTAGTACAAAATGATGCACTACGACAAGGGGGAATACGTAATGGGTTTATTCCATAATGGCCCAAGTCGGACTTAGGCCATTTTGGAAGCACCATGACGATATGGCCACTGGTGCTCGAGAGATTCAGAGGTTGCTACTGCTTCGTAACATTCATTATGTTTGAATTGATACTGCTTCGTAACATTCATTATGTTTGAATTGATACTGGTGAGGCGCACATCCTATGCAGCATATTTTCCCCTTGTGTTGTCACCGCGCTTGGTTTGATCCTTGGTTTTACTACGTCCCTTGCAATACTGTAAGATCGGTGAATAGATAGGCTGCTTTGACCCTTCCTGTGAGGGTCAACTCCGGTCAACCCTGACTGAGGGGGACGGACAAAAAAAGGCAAGCAGAGCGTGGTGGACCGGTGTCTGTGGTGTAATGGTTACGCTTTTTGCCTGTCACGCAAAAGACCCGAGTTCGATTCTCGTGTGGAGACGAGCATCTAGGTCTTTCTGCTGGGACCCGTTCCCTTTCAGGTAGGGTTTGCTCTGACAGATAGGGCCGAAGTAGGCGTTGGGTAGGCCATGAAAGTGACAACGACAGGCAGGATCGAAGAAGCCTGTCTTTAAAGTGAACTTACAGTGTTGGTAGGGACGTAAAACACCCCCCCCCCCCCACACACACACACAAGATGCTCCTTTTCCCCTTTTGTCCACAATATTTCCCAAGTATGCAAATGAGTCAAGTTAATTCAAGAGCGTGTTTTTAGGTTCTATCTGTTTTAGTTTTGAGATGAACCATAAAAGTAAAAAAGTAGGTCATGGGTCTACCTGCTTTTATTCTATTAATCTCGGTTAATGGTCGTGGATTAAGATCAAGTTTCGATAGTTGAGCATGAATACAAAATCAGTCATGTCGCCGACGTGCCCTCACTTACGTCTACCGTAGTCTACGCCGAGATTAGATTTTTAAGGCCTTCAACTTCAACGCGAGCTGAAATCGTTATGTCCTTAAAATGCAACATTCTGTCTATTGCTCGGTTTCCCCAACTAACAGTGTCGAGTTGTCACAAAAGAAGAGGATGACACCGATCGAAACGCAGTGAATGGTTGTCTATGATGGTGTATGCTCCATATGGATAAACACTACATGTAGATAGGCTAGGCTACATAAAAGGTTATCAATCAGTCAATGTTATAGAGTTATGGATCTAATAATATACATCACTTTTAACTTTCTTGTCTACCGGCATGTGCACCCGTTTCAAGAAAGTGCGCTCGTAGGCCTAGAGCTAGGAGGAAAGGTCATGAAATTGAAATCGACCCCATAATCCAGTTAAAGAGACGTTATAGCGCCCACACTTTTGTATTCAGTAGGCCTACTCACCACTCTTTCTAGGTTTGTCTTGGAGTCTCACACCTCGTCTCACACTCACACCATCAATTTTTAACGGTAATTTCCGAGGTTTCATCCCAATCTTCCCCCCCCCCCCCCCACCCCCCTTGTTTCTATGTTGTACGCTGTCTTTTTGTTTACTTTGTTACCATCTTATTATTGTTTTTGCTACAAGGACCAGAGGAAGGCTGGAGTCTCAGTTGAAAATTCGTCGAACTCATTTATTGTCTACCACCCCACATGAAACCATACATGGAGGGCGTTTTGGTTAAGGTTTGCGTTTGCCTGCGTTTCAGCTTCCCTATGTTAAAGGGACACTATCACTTCATTGTTCCTTCTATATTATTTAACATGGTTGTGTCCCTTGTTTATATTTTCTGTTAAATGAAATATCATCCATGAAGACAAAAGCAAGACAGAACCGAGAGCTCACATCCGTTGACAGATTTGGTTTGGTTAAAAAAAAAACGCGCATGGGATCAAACTCGGGTCTTCCGAATGGCAGGCGAAGAGCCTTGCTTTTACACCACAGCGCCGGTCCGTTGACTGAGAATTTTAAGGAATATTATGATGAATTTCCATTAAATTAGTCTTTAAAAAAGGAAAATGTTTCAGATTGATAAATAATTCAATTTTGTGTGTTCACTTCAATTTGCCAGAGGTATAAGTAGAATTTACCTCATGTTACAATTTAAGCTCGTACGGAAATAGTAAATTTTAAGAAAATGGCCCTGCACTTATGAACTAATTTAATATCAAATGATAGATTATGATGTGGGGATGATGGCCAAACCAGCGTCCGTGGTGTAATGATTAGGCGCTTCGCCTATCACACAGAGGACGTGAGTTCGTGGCCCGCGTGAGGCAGCTTGTTTCAATCGAGTATATCCGTTTTTCTGCTGGGACAATGTCCACCTCAACCCGGGTTGGCCCTGAAAGGCAAGGTCGAAGTAGTCAATCCCTTAAATGACCTAACAGCGTTGCAACCTCGATAAAGAACTGAATAGTTGGTGGCTCTGAACTTCTTCCAAATATAGGCCTACAGTAGGCCTATGCTCTTAACAAAATAATATGGTAGTATTTTATGGTGTCCATACAGAAAGGAACACGCGGACCAGCTTTCATCCAAATGATAAGCAGTGGCATAGATATAAACCACTATTCTCTTCAAAGTGAGTGGATATCAACGAAAAATAGCCATGGCTCTTATCCTGATGAACATTGCGTGATTATGATATTACAAGGATAATCTTTCATCTCCGAACTAAAAGAAGAAGAAGAATAGAAAAATAAATATGTAGGCAAAAATTTGAAGCCAGGGTAGTAAAATAGATATGTCAGATTGACTCCCAACACTTAGTTTGGTTAGGTTATCAGTTTTACATCCCTTGCAACACTGTAAGCTTATGTTCTGGGCATTTCTTAATTTTGAAGAACAAAGGACAGAGGGGGAAAAAACACATTTCAGGTAGATGATCTCGTCCTACATTGTCTGCAACTACCTTTTAAACGCTTAAATTGAAACCCATTTTACTGGTCTGGCTTATACTAAAAGCAAACGTTCTTATAAGAAAATTTGATCAGTTTGAGTGAGTCATTTAACTCTGATTCTTAACTCTATTGAACGTTTAGATATCTGATCTAAGGGTTGTGAGTGGTAACGTTGCTGTTGTTGTTGTTTTTATATGAGTTGCGTTATTCAACAACGCGTGGGTCGACATGTATTTTGCACATTTAGCCTCATGCTCTGTGATATTGCCTACTGCAGCCAATCACTTGTTCGTGTGAATACGCCTTTACACCACACTAAGAGCAGCAAAGCCCAAACTGCTGGTAATTTGTTTTGTTCCACTCCGTTTTCACATATTTAGCTGCTAAAACAAGAGAATCGTACAGTTTCCCCTTAATTGAACATGTACATTAATAAACTAATTAAATCCCAAACATCACGTAAAATAAACAAAAAAATGGAAGAAAAGTAACAGAAAGTTTGGTAGAAATTTGATGGAACGTGGGTTCATGGTAAGATTTACGGGCTATAACTTTTAGTTTTCAGTTCAGGCTACAAACCATCATGTCGCACACATTGCTTGTGAAGGTCGAAAGCCAGTGTTTATACGGTTTGTTAAATAGGCCTACTAATTAAGTTATAATATTATAGGACTCAGCAGAACTTCCACAATGCGTTTGTCTAATCCCAACTCTGTTTTTTGTTGTGTAGCCTATTTTGCCCCCATTCCTTCCCGCTCCCACATTCAACAACAGAAAAAGTAGGGTAGGTCTACAAAATGTAAAGAAAAGACACGGCCTTGCGGAACCCTTATAGGCTTATACATTAGTGATCAATTTAAAAACAATGAAACAACTACATAAACAAGTGGAACAGAGAGAAAAGAAACAATATCAACAACAAAAACAATCCCAGCTCATTGTATATACAATATAAAATACGTAGCCTAACATCAAGGAGCTTACGACGTTATTCCCTTAGTTGCAATTATCTTAACTTCTTGACGATTTATGCAAGTGAACGCAACACTTTCTTGCGGTAATTGTCGGTGAAAACTGTATTTATGTGTTCCAGTGCAATGACCTCTCTCGATATCGCGCCTTCTCGTGGGAGCTCGGCGTGACATCATCACGACAAAAAGGTTCCGAAACAGGTGACTGAAACAATGTCAACAACAACATAACACACGGGAAGGAATAAGTCGGGTAGTAGTAGTAGCAATCCAGCCCTAAGATCTTAGTTTGATAAGGCAGGTAAGAGTTTGACCTTACGTTCTGAAAAGTGGGGCAAATCAAATTGATGTCTCTATTTTCTGATTTTCTGAGGAAGTCGAGGTCTGGAAAAATTGCACTTGACCAAAACCTTGTGTTGTGTTGTGTTGTCCACCAAGTTGATTGTCTTTTGCTTTGGACTTGAGTCATCACTCACCAGTGACAATGACATCAGTGTAGTGGTTCTTAGTAGTCCACTCTCACTCACGCTCATTCTCAGTTCAGTTCTGGGTAAAATCCAAGCAGATCAGATCAGTGACAACAAGAAAGAAGTAGAAGGAAAAGTGTTACTGTTAGTGTTAGGATTTGTTGATTTGAGTTAGGTTAGCCTTTAACTTTGGGTTTTCTCTAACCCTACATCCTAACCTTACTTACTAACTTAACTAACACTAACCCTGACTCGAGCCCTAACCATCACTTAAGCCCTTACCATATCTGTTGTACCGTTGACCCGATCTGCTTGGACCCGGCCCAGTTCTGATTTAATATACAGGGTGGGTTTTTTATATTGATCGATTCTAAACTGAACTTACTCAAAGACGGTAAGAGATAGAAACACTCAGTTTTCTGCAGATTCATCAATTCCTCTTCTGATGGATTAATAAAGTATATCTTATCTTATCTTATCCATTTAAGTTTTTTCTGGTACCAAAATCAACCGATTTCACAAGCACACTGCGCGGCAGCGCCAGTTTGCTAAAAAAGACCCCGATTCTTACGCGCAGAAATGACGCTAATCTTGCATTTACCAAGTGCGTCTTGTGTGCACAAAGCAGATTGCGCCACTACGGCTCTGAGAAATTCAAACTAAGAGCAGCTAGAATAGCACAATGCAAAACTCAACAAGAACTAAGAATAAAAATTTGGTAGAAACTGATGATGTGAATTGCTACGATAACAAAGGTAGAAAAAGTGAATTTACGAATCGCATTGCGCCCGATCAATTAAGAAAAGACTTCATTAATTTGACTCTTTCAGAAACATCCATCGCTTTCTAACTTCAAACGACAAAACACAAATTATTTCTTTTCCGTAAGACATGAAGCCAGAGGTTGTAAGACATAATTCCTTTTGGAAAAAACATTTATTGCCCCTGGCCTACAGTGGTTCCTAGCAGCCCATCTCTTTGGAATACCAGTGCGCTGTTTTGACGCCATGGCCTAAAACGGCCTTGTTCCGCTAACTCCCTTTTGAAACGCCTTCTCCATCAACATGATTTTGTTATATAGCCCAAACAAAACTTAAATGGCAACTGAATGATGTGCAAAAAATCGTTTACTTTTATCTCTTACCGTTACTTTCTGCCGGTTTTCATTCATCAGAATTTTGATTTCAGGTTTAGGCTCATGACCTTGCTTTTACCCATGAGCGCCTCAGAACCTACTTCGGATATAAATTACTTGTTTCATAGTATAAGTAATGTATGGTGCCATTCATTAAATATGTCTTTCTCTCATTCTTCTGAGCAGGGAACCCAGTTTTCATTAACTGTATGGGAGGTATGTCATGTAATGGATGGAGCATTCCAAGACAAAAATGAAGACAGCACACATGACCAAGATAGAGGGGCAGAGGGAAGTGTGGATGAGGAGACGAGTAAAACCAGCAGCTCGCCCACAGCAGTAGACGAACCTCCATCTGTAGCAGATTATTTGACAAATATTACATCCACTTTGAAACAGGTGAGACAGTTTTGCTTGTTCATACTCTTGTGTGCTCTTGTCTATATAGATATGTATATGTACATGAATTATTTATTTCCTTTCCTGTTGTTTTGAAAACGGGCAACAATGAAACAAATTGTGTCACCATAACTCTCAATGCATGAATTTCCCATATAACATATCCCGCATCATTGTCTTTGTGCACTTTTTACTCTTAGCAATATAATGAACTTATTCATTTGGGAAATAGACCGACCTGATGTACTGGATTTATAGCTCACTAAAAAGATAGCGAAGCTTTTCCTTGTAAGATGTGAAACAATGAAGTACTCTATGTGAGTAACTTGACACACGCGCTCCCTTCCTCCAATCGAACCACTTTACAATAAAATGAAGCAAGACATTTTGAAAAAGAACAAAATTTTAAATAAAAATTTACTTTGACATGCTGTTTGAAATTGACTCTAAAATAGTTGATCTGTTTGCACCTAAAGCGACAAAAGTCAAATCTTTGTGATGTATATTTCTGCAATTATATTACTGTTAGAGTTAGTGAGGTGTTGTCGGAGTGTTTGAATATGGCTTTGGCTCTCTTTGTTAAAATTTGAATTCATTATGATGCCCTACATTTTTTATAGTAATAACAAGACTCCATTTTCTTGTATTTTAGAAACAAAATGAAGCTGGACTTACCCTTTGCAATGAAGGTATGTGTATATCGAATTGATATATATATTCAAGTTTTAAGTTGTTGCACTCCTTAATATGAATTAAAATCAAGGTGTCTAAGCATGGGAAATGTGCATGCATCTTGTGACTTTCATTACAAGATCAAATTTCAATGACAAGGTGTGCAGTGATGGACATTGGAAGTGGGCATGCCTCAGTCTTGACGATAAAGATGTACCATGTATGAGGGGGTTTTGACTTTGTTTTGTATTGGTTGCTATCATCTTCGTTAATTTCTATCTATGCTCTCTTTTGTTGTCATAGTGAAAAGAACTGATGCTGTCCAAGACCACCACTAAATGTCTACATTCAATTTTCATCAATCCTTTTTATATGCGAAACTTCTAAAAAAGGGCATTAGAAATTAGAAAAGAACTTTTTTTTTTCTCAACAGCTCTGAAAGTATATCCTGAGAACTCTCGACTCCTGGAAAAAAAATCAAAAGCACTGTGTCAGCTCCATCGGTTCCATGATGCGTATGATCTTGTACAGTCTTGGGTGGAAAAGGATTCACAGGTGACATTTTGCATAGATTTTGTGGTCATTTCAGTGTGAAAGAATGACAGCGCTTCATATTCTTATCCCCCGAGTGTGATGGATGTGTTGAGAAGAAGGATAAGATATTGAAACTTGTTTTACTTCTACTTAGATTCCCTCTGGACTAGATTCTGTGTAGTATACTAGAAAAGCAATACATTACATGATTTATATGACTTTTTGTTGAGTATGTAGAAAAAACATTCTTTACTTTTCTGACCCAGCAGTCATTTGGGCACTTGTCCTTCGACTTGATGCCATGACATATTATTGGAATGTACTCCTGAGTTGTTCATGGTTTCCATACAAAGTATTTTCAATACATGGAAACAAAAGTAGACAAAGGTTTATGTCTATTGATCAGTATCTAATATGGCATTGTCATGATCACAGTTGAAAACATGTAAAACCTGTAAGTTTAATATGACACCTGTACAGATTGCCATTCATCTTCTTTTTTTTTTTCTTATGATTTTTCACAGAATGCAGTAGCAAAGAAAGAGTATGACAGACTAAAGATCATTCTCAGGGCTGTGGATGGTGGTGATTCTGAGGATGAAGAGGAAGCAGACAGCAAACCACCTGACGCTGCCTCAGAAAATGATGGTGGCGATGAAAAAGTATCACAAACCCCCTTGCCCCAGAAGACACAAAATGAGGACTCAAAGGGAGACAAGGCATCTTTCAGCACCTCTGGCAAATCTGCTTTCTCATTGTTCAGTAAACAGCCTTCCCCCCAGCACAAGAAAAATGAAGGTGCTTTGCTTGTCGTATTTCATATTGATTCTATGTTTTCAGTATGCAAATCTTGTCCATATATAGGGTCTTGTGCAGAGATTTCAAATGCAAATGTTCATCATTCAAAACTTAATAAAAAAATGGATTGTATTTATATAGCGCATATCCCAATACTGGCTCTATGTGCTTTACAATCATTATTACCCCGGCAGACCAAAGTCATTCAGAAACCTTCTCAACTTCCTGGGAAGCATACAGTGCAAGTTGCCATTTTACAAGTGCTCAAACACTAACAAGCTGACAGGATCCTTCACTGTCTATAGCTGGGTGAAGTGAGGAAAATTTGTGTAGAGTGCCTTTCCCAAGGACACAACATCAGACCTGAGTTGGGATTCGAACCTGCAATCTTCTGATTACAAGTCCGGCAGCCAAACCACTAGGCTACCGACACCACAAAAAACTTGTGGTCTGTGCTTACTTTTTTCTTATTTGAATGCCTTTAGGATGTTGTGACATTTAGATATGAAACTTTTGAAAAAGATTCATGAAAAAATTTGTGTCTTGTTCAGATCACTCTGTGTAGAAATTTGTCAGCACACAAGGATTGTCTTACAACGTATTAAAGCAGCGGATGAAAATAATGTTGTGGACAGTGTGTAGCCCTCATTTACTGTAGATTGAAGATTTCTAATAATTTCATATATTAAAAAAACTGCTTGAGGTAAAAATTTGAATGAAATACCCTGACAAAATATTTAAGTCCCTCATTCTCCGTGGTCCCTTGCTATCTGCCTTTATGTTTATTAGATTTAAAGTCATGCTGAAGCACTGTATTGATTTCAATTTGACTTGTAAATTGTCTGATGAGGAAACAGTATGAAGAGCTGAAATTATATATTTTTGTACACTCAAGCTTTCCTCTTTTTTTTTTTTTGCAGACCCTTCACTGTCATCATCCTATATCAGTCTGTCTCAGAAAGCTGAACCAGACAAACGCAGCCAATACTACCTCCACAGACAAAAGTTAGAGTCCTCAGACAGTCATGAGTGGCAATTTCGAGCTCCACCTCGTGGCTTGGCATCTGATGAATATGGCATTTGCAAACGGTAAGAGGATCAATTTGTTCTGAATCAATGCAAAAGACCTATCATTGAAAGTGATGATGTGAATTGGTTTTTACTCAAGTCCCCTTAAGAAGACTGAAAAAGCCTTTCTTTATTTTTCTTGTATTTGCATCACTACTTTGAATCCATCTAAAACACCTTCAATTGTTGCTCGTAGACTTATCAAAATCAAAAACTTATTTCCCGAGAGTTGTTATTGTGCATGTTTTATTTCTATTAAAGTTCGGGGGGGGGGGGGGGGTATTTTTAGGGAAGCGTTATAATTTCATGTTTCGGTAGTATTTTTATTTTTTGCATGAAAGTAAACAAAAAAAGCGTCGGCAGAAATGGATGTGAGTTGTTTAATGCCCAGCATGCCTCACAAGTTATTTGTTTTTATGCTGTCACTCAGGTTTAAGGAAACTGGACGGTGCACATTTGGAGAGAAATGTACCCAAGCCCACTCTGAAGCAGAACTTGATGAGTGGAATCACCGTTATGCTGTCCGCAAGCAACAACTGCAGGAGTCACTGGACGCCAGGGCTCAGGGTGGTACCTATATTGAGCAACTCTTGGAGAAACTCATGTCTCAGGATCCACCCAAGATGGTTGTAAGTGATTCTTAAGGGTAGAATTCACTTCCCTTTGTTACACTTTCTATGTTTATATAAATACACTTAAAACTTGATTACAGTGGTTTTGACACAAAATAACAAGTGAATAAGTTATTTTATAGTTAAGTTTATTAAGCCGGTCAGAATGAGTATTTGTAGACCTATTCTTTACTCAGTTTCTTTTGTCAGAGCAGTTATATTTATGTATTTGTATATATTCGTTGCACTTTATTTTTTTTTGCAACACACTCTTCCTATCTTTTCCCAGATTATGGAAATAATGTTGAGTATCACAATGCTGTGCTGTAGTTTTATGGCACCCTGTCCATATGAATTGTGACTGAAGCCAGTTGGTTTGTAAGATACGATGTATTGCAATTCAAGTGCCTACAAATACAACTTTTTGTCTTTTGCTTGTTTCAGTTGGTTGAAAACATGGATTTGGTTAAAATCCATGAAAATTCTGACTTGAAAGTCAGCAACTCCACAAAGAAGTGCACAAATGCATGGACATTTACAGTCACCAGCAAGGTATGAGCAAATGCAGAATTTACTCTTTTCTTTTGTGTTGGTACATGTGTTGAAAGGGAGCGGGCGTTGGGTGTCAAGTCAGCTTCCTCTCTTTCTCTTGAGTCCCTTTATCACTTTATTACATGAAATGTATATCCTGTTTTCCGTCTCTACTTTCGTAACAAAAATTGCTTGAATCTCTCGTGCAGATGTGATGTTTCAATCTCGTTACACTCTCCAGTGTTAATCTTGTCCGGCTATGCGAGACATTGTTTGCTACCATGGCTATTAAAAATTCTGACAGAATTCATGTTTATTTGATAGATACTATGATTTTGCAGATGATACCTAACCC
>JAUKPP010258642.1:0-12053 GCA_032273245.1 Phyllaplysia taylori
AGAGAGAGATCGGGGGTTGACATTGATCAAAGTCGAAGCCAGCCATAATTAAATTTCCTTTCGCTTCCAAGTTCACTGCCCTAGGCCATCTGAACACTGAACTGAACAAAATCTTCCATCTCTTTTCCTCCAACTATGTACGGTATTGCATTTTAATCATCAAGCACTGAGAGAATTGATATCTCTGTGTGTGTGGGAGGGGGTGGCTGAGAGAGAGACAGAGAGAGAGAGAGAGGGAGACAGAGAGACAGAGAGAGAGAGAGACAGAGAGAGAGAGAGAGAGAGAGAGATATCCAACCTCCCCCCCCCCCCCCCTCCACTTGAACCAACGTCTTCGTTTTTGTAAATGTAACAGGCACGGTCGAAGTCGCCCGATCCTAAAATAACCATACGTTGTCACAAGTGCCGTAAAAACATAACCAACATAGCAAGCATAATGAAACTGTTAGATGCTTTAAATCAAATCCTCCAGACAAAATCTATCGGTGTTGTAGTGTAATGGTTAGACTCTTCGCCTGTCACGGGAAGACTTCGACCTTGTCTGCCTGCTGTACCCGGGACCGGGCTGAGAAAGACACATTATCCCAACAGAGATACGGAGATTGATCCGACGCGGGGATCAAACTCCCGTCCTCTACGTAATAGGCGACGGGCCTAACCATTTGGAGCGAAGCCACAGACGCCGGTGGTCTCGACTTTGTTCAGACACAATGTTGGATTTTCTTTTTTTCTTTGTGGTATTGGCGAGCCCAAAGGCCTCTCTAACAAGTGTCATCCTGTCATTTCAAACAAAGGCCTATTGATCCGTCTGTGCTCATACAGGTGTGGTTATTATTTTTTCTTTTTTTTCCAATAGAGAAATGTTTTACTCCTTTTGTTTTATCTAGACATTTAATTAAAACTTGAATGAAAGATTTTCTAGATAGGGAGAGAGAGAGAGAGAGAGAGAGAGAGAGAGAGAGAGAGAGAGAAAGAAAGAGAGAGGGGGAGAGTGAGAGAGAGAGAAAGAGAAGGGAGGGGGGGAGGAGGTTTACACTTCAAGAAGATGGAATCACAGCGACCAGACACAACAGTAGGCTATTCTTAATCATGATTCCATTGCCATTGGTATGAAGAGAGAGAAAAAAAACAAAAACAGAACAAAAACCAAACAAAGAACACTCACAAAAGGAAGAAAAAACAACTCATAAAAAGCACATGGCTGGCTTGTTTCTATTTCTGATGCAGTAGCAGTGAGTTATTGATATATTCTTTGTTGTTTGCTAACTGTGGTCTTGTGGTGTTGTTATGAACTGTTTATGCAGAGTGAATCAGGCCTATTCTATTACGGGAATCTATATAATGTACTCTGTTTCTTTTTTTTTTTTTCTCTTGCAGACAGTGAATGATGTTGTCCGTATGTTAGTGTTTTAGCGCCTGTAAAATGGCAGCTTGCACTGTATACTGTATGCTTCCCAGGAAGTTGAGAAGGTTTCTGAATGACTTGGTCTGCTGGGGTAATAATTGATTGTAAAGCGCATAGAGCCTGCTTTCAAGCAGGGATATGCGCTATATAAATGCAGTCATTATTATCATTATTGTCGAAGGCCTTCTTTGTTACAGATGCATAGCCTGACTCAAGTTTGGAATAGGTGCTATTGTAGGTGACAGCAGAAAAATATGTAAAGCCTACATGATAAAGTAAATTGATGTTCAAGTGTAGGCCTAAGCCTTGACTAATAAGGATCGTATTATGGTAGGTTTTTTAAATTTTATCAAAGAATCCAAGCACATCGGGCCAGTATGATGAGAAAGAATGAAAATGACTAGGGTTAGGATTAGTGTGTGAGTTAGAGTCGAGAATCTAGCTGCAATGGAGATGAAACTCCTACAGAGAGTTTATGTCCAGGGATCCGCGTGAATTCAACAGGTAATATGTAGAGATATGAATTTAAAAAAATACGAAGACGTTGATGACAGATCACACACAGACAGGGCATAATATTATTTATTCATATAGATCTATATACTGGCCGAAAATTCGCCACAATAAATGAATTCTTAAATAATATGACCTAGAATCTAGTTAAGTATTAAGTGTGATCTGCGATATGATCTAGATTCTATTTCTTAGCATTGACGGTAACGCTCTATGTCCTGACTTTATAAAACGGCATGTGTAGATCTAAGCCTATCCTATGGATGGCATAGGCATAGGCCCTAGCCCTAACAACATATTGTATTATGTAGGTTGAAATGGGACCTTTTTGGAAGTTGGATCCCTCCCCGAAAAGAAAAAGAAAACAAGAAGCAAGAATCGGGGAATGCCTGAATATTTATACATGTATGTAAGCCTACATACAGAATCTAGAGACAGGTCTACTAGAGCTAGATCTAGATCTAGATCAGCCTCGTGGGGAGAGGGTACGCTAACTCGAGCACTAAAAGTAAAAGAAGAAAAATTCACTTCAACAGGAAAATAGAAAACAAACACTCAAATCAGTCGGCCTATTCACTTTGTAGTGAGTAGGCCTGGCCTATTCATTTTACGTTTTAATTTAAACATCGGTCTATAATATTACTATCATTACCCAGAACGTAGAACCCAAAAGTGCATGTGATCTAGATCTAGATTCTAGACCTAGAATCAAGATCTACATGTAATTTGTTAAATGAATAACCATCGCCCACAATCAGTTCAACACAAACAAGTCTGAGGTGTAGATCTAGTTACATGTGGGCTACAATACACGTAGATCTAGATCTAGAGCTATTTAGTTTTGCTCGTGCTTTATTTCCGTGTCAGCCCTCCGCCGCGAGCTCTGTTTGTATTACGATAGCGGAAAATTTGGCAACAGGAATCAGCTGATTGCTAACCTACTTACCGATGATCGAAGGAAAAGAGGAGTTGACTGCTGATTCTCGGCCAGAGTTCTTGACCTGATGAAGAGGAAATGACTGTCTCGCTTATCTTCAGATATCTGTCTTCATGTCCTGGTGCACTGAACCATGTGAATTAACAAAATTCACTGACAAAACAAAGAATTACAGCATCGGTCGAGTAACACGAGAGAGCCACTGGAAGCAAACGAGGCGACAAACAAACGCACAACAAAGACCACGAGTCTGCTCTCGTCTGCTGGCAGAAATGAGGTCAAAGCTTTACCGTACTTTAGCGATAAGCGCGCCCTCTTCTTGAAAGCCTAGCGATTGACTATCAGTATCAGACGCTTTTAATAACCACAACAGAGCTGCTCCCTTCCATACTTTTCTGAAGAGAACTGCTGCACATATTTTTTATTTTACTGCACATATTTTTTATTTTAAAAATATAATTTGTTGGTCGCTAAATGAAATAGTCTCAAAGCAAACACAGAATAAAGGCCACATCTTTTTTTATGCTAACAGACCTGCAAACCATTATTTTAAAAGTAGGGGAAGGTGGAAACTTGAGACAGCCATGATTTATCAATTTCAAAGGTACTAACTACAACGTTTGAATAACATACAAACACTTAGAAGGGAACGAGTACATTCTAAACCACTTTCACTTCTAGTTTTCTGGTACCGGCGGCCGTTTTCACACGTACAGTGTATTTTTACGGCATTTTTCACACTGATTCATAGTTTCCTGCATACTGGATGGATCTTGTCGTCGCTTTTGACGCCTACTCGTGCACAGATCTTAAGTCTCATATTATCGTGCTTTAGGCCGCGCGTCCACTGACATGTTTTGTCAGTTGCAGGCCAGGCTCATCCAGGGGCGGAGGGAACTCCGCTGTGAAGAGCAAGCAAACATAAAGTAACAATAAAATATAACTATTTAAAGAAAAAGGGGAAAAATGGCTTAAAGATAACATAAAATAGACGCACAGGCGGTCAAAAGATGGAGCAAGCATTGCTTTTTTGCTTGTGTGGACGCTACGCCCGTGGGCTCATCTATATATTATGATATACATATGAGCCTGGCCTGCAACTGACAAAATATGTCAGTGAATGCGCGGCCTTACCAAGCCATTTCCCTTGCTGACGAATAAAAACTGAATTTCAAGCAAACATATTATATTTTATTGTGCTTGTGATACTCTGTCCAACCCGGGGGAGGGGAGGAGGACTTGGGACAGCCTAGGAATAACAGATTATAATCACAAGATAACAATGCAAAGTTTAGCATACTTGAACAACGCAAATTTCATGATGCTCAATTTTAGAAGTCTGCCCCCACTTTAAACAATTGAGGCTTGTGTATTTCGAAGTACTGCTGTTCACGATTTTGATTTGATTTATTCTTCTGTAATGAATATTAGAAATAAAGATACTGTGTTCCGCCTTTACTTTACCTACCGAGATATCATTTGCTCATACCTCTCCCGTGTGCTCTAAGTCTCACCTGTGTTATCCCATGTCACCCTCTTGTGGCCCAAGTCAAGTCTCCACCTCTTGTCCCAGCTCGCATCACTCTGCTTTGTATGCCTATCCTCTGTGATCATTTGGAAATAATCTCCGCAGTGGTTTGCCAAGTGCTTGCACTAACATCCATTTTAGAATGAGGGATCTCGGTCAATTCATCATCGAGCCACGACTGTCGAAATGGTGTTAGGGACTTAAGTGTCCAAAGTCCCCACCTCCAATACATTGTACTTCCTCAAATAAAAGTCTTACTTAGGCCTTAAAAAAACTGCCATTCATGGAGAAAGTGTTGTCCCATTAAAGAGTAGATAGAGCTGTCTAAATACTCGAAAAAAATAGTAATAGCAGCGGGAATTCCCGGAGAGGGGAGGGCAGATCTGCACCTAAACGCACTGCAATAAAAATAACCCTGGGATCTTCAAGCATAAAAATCAAGTTAGGGGCTGACTATTGAAAAGCATAAATATAATTATGCTAACTCTCGAGCAAATGGTGAATCAAAACGGCGAGGTCGTAGCCACTCATTAAATTTGGAAATGCGTGTAAAAAAAGCAAACAAAAACAACAACAACAAAGAAACAAACAGAACAAAAATTACTTTGAAAAAAAAAAAAGCTTAGTCCTTGAAAGGATAGTCGAAATGCAAGTTACTTCTCCATCGCGGTTATTTCCCAGCTCACTGAATAATGCAGCAGTGGCAGCTTCTGCTGAAACTTATTTTAGAAATGTATATCTGGATCTAGGCCTACGACGTTGCTGTTATTATGGTAATTTGTTTGCTTTTTTGTTTGTTTGTATGGATTTATTTTTGGTCATTGTTGTTTTTCATTTTTGTTTTACACCCAACAGATTCCCATGATTTGTTCCGTGTTCCCCGATGTGTATTCTTTTCCTCTCCCAGATCAAATTAAAACCCAGAGAGGTGAACAATAGATAAGGTCTTTGTTAAAACCTTAACGCTCGTGCGTCTCTTTGATGCGCGTTTATTAGAAGCAGTGTGGCTGCACTACCATAATGTTGTTCTGACTGTGGCAAAACACGCGCGGCCCCAAGTTTTCACTCGTGCAGGCATCGTGCGCTCACTTTTTTCACTCTCTCGCCGCGCGTGCTAGCTCAGCTGAGTTGTGGTGGAGGTGAGTTAAGTGAGAAGGTGGTTGAAAATTGAAAGAGATGTACAACAACAGAAGAGGATTCTCTCTTTGTCTTCAATAAATAATACACCATGTCATTGTGTACGATCTGTCTTCGGTGGTTGCAAAGTATGGAAATAGATGTAGTTTGTTGGGTTCATTTTTTAGCGAAGAGTCATAACATGTATAGGTCTGCAAAATTATTAAATTATTATTTTATCTATAGTACATCATTTTGAGTCTTTGCCATGAACTGCTGGGGCGGAAGGGTGGGGGAGAGAGAGAGAGAGAGAGAGAGAGAGAGAGAGAGAGAGAGAGAGAGAGAGACTTCCACACTAGCCTATGGTATATGGGGTTTTTATGTATTTAAATTCATGTATTAATGAAATTGAGTACGGCTGCACTAAGCCTTACTACATCAAATGCCTTGTAAATATTTTAATGTTGCCAGTGTGGTGGGGGTGGGGGGTCAAAATGTACAAGATGTATTTTTTAAATAAGGAAAAAGAAAAAACAAACCAGGTACCCGGTTCGATCTCATTTAGCCTACTGTCCTCGTATTTACTTTATTTTCGATAGTGATCTCACATTTAACAAAGGGTTTGTATATTAGAGTAAGAGCAAGGGTAAGCTAAGTAATAGTTAGGCTCTTAGCCTATCAAGTGGAAGACCCGAGAACGATCCCGGTCGCGGACGACCTGCGTTTTTTCTACTCTCAGCCTGGGTTGGGCCTGACAGGCAGTTTCGTAGTAGTCCGTACAGTTTTGCAGGGGACGTAGAATTGGTAACCTATCTCTGCTACAACCAAGGCCTACAAGCCTGAGTAGTGTCAGGGATTTTATAAGGTGTATGGTAGTGTGTAGTAAAATACACGTAGTGAACCGTGTGGCTTCGCTTTCCTCTCCGCTTCCGCTTGTCCTCCGCTCGACCTTTGTCCCCGTTCTCGGGGGTGTTTCGTACTCACTACACACACTGGGTCTCGAATCGCAAACTGCGTGCGTCCCTCTCCCTTTCGTCTAGCGGCCCTGCCACTCCCAGTCCCCAGTTGCTGAGCTGAACACGGTCTCCACTCGCAACTCGGTTTCCTCTCAGCAACGCCATTTTTTTCTTATTTAGACCGTACGACATGACATGTATTTGATGTCCGTTGTACAATGGACTCTGTTTCATTAAATGAAGCTCTCATCGCAGCGGTACAAGAAAGACCACCTCTTTACGACAAGAGTGAGGACAACTATTCCAATAGAGTTTACATTAACAGACAATGGCAAGAAATTGGACGAGAAATTGGAATCCATGGTGAGTTGATAGTTTTTATTTTCATATTTGTAAGGGCTCCTCTCTCTCTCTCTCTCTCTCTCTCTCTCTCTCTCTCGCTCAGCTTGTCTCGCTGTGTCTCTATTGTTCTGTCTCTACCTGATTCTCTCTGTCTCTATCTTTCTCTGCCTCTCATTACTCATCATTCGCCTCTCTCACTCTCTCTCTCTCTGTCTGTCTGTCTGTCTCTCTCTCTCTCTCTCTCTCTCTCTCTCTCTCTCTCTCTCTCTGTTGTTGATGTTGGCTTCACGTTACCGGGTATTTCATGAAAGGCCGGCCTATTTTCGGGCTACCGGTATATTAAATAATACCCCCCCCCCCCCCCGCCCGTTTATTGGGGCGACCGATTCTTTATTCTGGCTTTTTAAAAAACAACACTACCCGACCATAACTGGCAGGTTTCGGGCATTTTTGTCTTCAGTTTTTTTTTTTTTTCTTACAACTCCCACGTTAGCCCTGGCATGGCAGTTTGCAGCAGTCTAGATTTAGTGGGAAGTTTTCGTTATTTTGGTTGGCGGAAAATAAAATTGTATCTTTTTTTCACCAAAGCACAGAGTATACAATATCACCGTCGTTGCCGGTCTCGACTGCTAAACACTGAAATCGGTCGGATTTACTTATGAGTTAGGTCTATTCAACTACTGTTTTTCATCACATGATGATGCTAACAACGCAGATCTTCCTTGGTGGGGCAGACAGTGGCTTCTAAAGCTCTACTACTCACTCGATATACCTCCCTCTGTCACTCATCCGGGCTACCGATAGCCTGAATACACCCCTCCCCCCCCCTCTCGGCCGTTTATTGGGGCTACCGGTTGCCTCAATTAACACTTCCATCAAGAAAAAACACTTGTCAATTTCTCAAGGCACAGAACTGGCAACAGAGTCAAAAGGACGTAGTGCATAAGGCATAAACCTTTCCAGAATACACATGTATTGGGAGCACTCTTTGTGACTTTGCGGGTCTATGTCAGTTTTTACTTTGAAGTTTGAAGCCTTCCGTAGCTCAGGGATCATTCAGACGGTACCTGGTACAAATCCTGTGTTGCTGCCACAAATCTGTACAATATTTTATATATATTATATTGTTATGTTTCACTCTCTTTATCCCCCCCCCCCCCAACCCCCACCCCAATCCCCTTTACCCACAGAACAAGCAGCAAAGAAAAAATGGACAACTCTCAGAGACTATTTCCAAAAATCTCATCGTCAGCTGACGTTGGCGAAATCAGAGAGTGGGGGCGAGAGGCAGAAAAAATGGTATCTTTACGACTCCATGCTTTTCCTTCTGCCTCACATCAGCGAGAGGAGCACAATCTTAAACCTGGCACCCGAACTACAGGTCGATACTGGAAAATACCAGGACACAAAAAGCCGCTCCCCATCCCCTCTGCCAACACCAAGCACAAGCTCCCTGGCAGAAGACTCGGAAATTTCTCTCCCCCCTACAAGTACAAGTACAAGATCTTGTAGAAAGAGGAGATTTCTCCAGGATCGCTCTGGTGCCAATAGTCTGGACGAGAAAATGTTGGAGTCGATTTCTTCTTTTGGTCTAAAGTTAACCAAAGAAGAGACAGACGAGGATGTTCTGTTCTGTAAAAGTCTGGTGTCAAAGATAAAGAGCCTGGACCCATTTTCAAAAATGGAATGCCAGGCTGAAGTACAGATGGTGATCCTAAAGTACATGAGGCGCTCAGCTGCACAAGACTCTGGTGATAATTTGACGACTACGGAACCAATCGAGTTAAAACACGATACAACATGAAGTCGCTGTGTAAAATGTTTGTGCATGTAAATTATGAATAATGTCCTAGTTCAATTATTAAATCTTCCTGAACTTGTAATATTCGTTCTTTGTGCACTTGATGTGACTGTCTGTCTGCCTGCCTGCCTGTTTAT
This sequence comes from Phyllaplysia taylori, assembly GCA_032273245.1. NCBI lineage: Eukaryota > Metazoa > Mollusca > Gastropoda > Aplysiida > Aplysiidae > Phyllaplysia > Phyllaplysia taylori. The sequence goes on from JAUKPP010258642.1 coordinate 8,736, forward strand.
TTGTCTGTCTATCTGTCTGTCGGTGTGTCTATTTCTTTGTCTGTCAGTGCGTTTGTCTGTCTCTGTCTATCTATCTGCCTGCCTTCTGTCTTTCTGCCTGTCTGTTGCCTGCTCACCTGTCTGCCTGCTGTCTATTTTTCTGTTTGTCTGTTCGTCTGTCTGCCTGTCTGTCTGTCTGTTTGGTTTGATTATCAGCTTTACGTCCCTTGTAACACTGTAGGCCAAAGTTTTGTAAGGTTATTTAGGTGAGGAGCTACTTCAACCCTGCGGCCTGCCTGAGAAAGTGCTGAGAAAGGGCGGATCCAAACGGAAAAAGAAAAAGAAAAGTCATCTTTATTCATCCTCGTGAGGAAATTCTTTTGAGAGAGTTCATAATATGTGGGGTCGAACTTGAATCTCCTGCATGACAGACAAAGAGCCTTGCCATCACATCACAGACGACAGTCTGTCTGCTGCCTGCCTGCCTGCCAGTCTGTCTGTCTGTCTTTCTTTCTGTCTGTCTGTCTGTCTGTCTGTGTGTCTGTCTGTCTGTCAACATCATTAATGTGCAGTGGCACCTCATAAGATTATCTCACTTCAGTGTGATCACCAGCCAGTGTACTGCAGATAATGCTTTTCGAAAATTTGGAGGTTTTTTTTCAATGTGGGGTTCGACAGGACGGAGCAAATTTAGATATTTCAGGCTGCACCCCTGTGTCTGGCAAACATTTTCATAATTCTAAACTCCGTCCAGGAGAATGATTATATTCTCAGAAAATCTTCTCTTCGTATCTTTGGTACGGTATTACTCTACTTTCTAATGCCATAGCCTACATGTAGTATCCAGGCAAACTAGGACCACATCCTAACCCTAACTGTTGTATCTTTATGACCAATAGCCCAGGCTCTGCCTTCAAGTAAAGCACTGAGCGTTGCATGGGTTAAAATTTCTGTGTTAAAATATCCCGCTGAGACTTTAGAGAGATGGCCCGGGAAGACCCTAGATCGATCCATGATCGCGGACGATTTGGGTTTTTTTTTTGCTGGGATTTGTTCCCTCTCAGCCCGGGTTGGCCCTGATAGGCAGGGTCGAAGTAGCCCGTCTCTTAAATGACCTTACAGTGTTGCAGGGGACGTAAAACTGGTAACCAAACCAAACCAAAGAGATGGCCCTTCCTCCTACTTGTGTCGTCTTATTCTATCTTGAAAGCGAACGTAGCGGAACGCCACGCAACCCTTCTAGAATCTAGTAACTACGTCACTCTGTGGTGCAATGATTAGGCTCTTCGACCATGACACAGAGGATGGGAGTTCGATCCCCTCGTTGGCCAAATGAATCCTTGTCTTTGTTGGTGTGTGGTATGTTGTGTGATTGTCCCTCTCTTCCCGAGTGGACACTGACAGGCGGGATCGAAGAGGGCTAATTGTCCTTTCCCTTTTTGGGATTTAATCCTATCTTTTAACATCCCCCCCCCCTCCCCCCAAAAAAACAACAACAAAAAAACATTTTTAAAATGCACGTTGATTCTAATTTTAGTAGGAGTAAAGACGCGTGAAACCACGATTTTGCGGTTTTAGTTTTAGGTGCCTATAAGCCTTCTTAACTGTTACAGGCCTAGGCTAGTTGATCTTTAATTGTATGTTTGTTTCTGCAAGCTCAAAGGGAAATGCTTTTCCATGGTGCCTCTGTTTTCGTCAATATTTTTTCTACAACGTTTTATCCTTTATTGCCTTTAAAAGTCTGTTTTGGACGACACTTAAATGTGGCAGTGCATTAATAATTAAATAAGTGATAGCCTAGCTTGCCCTCATTGCTGTTTTAAAAAAAAAAAATTTAAAGTCATATCACAATAAATGCTGTTTGGCACAAGTGTCGGGGAGTGTAAGTTACAGTGTCTGTGCTTGTGCTCTTATCAACTATCGGTTAGCCTACGTAAAAAATACTAGGCCTACATGTAATAATGAAAATACTCGTACCGTAGGTTCTATCCACAATAAACCATGCATTGCCATTGTTTCTGAAGGGTGGTTTTGTCAATGTTATTCGGAGAGAGTTTAAAAAAAAAAGAAAAAAAGAAAGAGGAACAGCAGCTAGGGCCTATGGCAGTGCTCTGTTTAGATCTAGATCTAGTACAATCTGAGAGAAAGAGTACAATTATGTAGCCTTTCAATAATCTAATATAATAAAGAAAATGGTTTGCGTTCGGTTAATCGTTTTTTCTTTCTTTTGCATTTCACTTCTCCCAAGTGCGCACCTCCGCTCATTTATCAAGGTTTAAGCAAGATTCTAGGCCTAAGATCTATCTAGATCTAGATCTAGATCTAGAAAATCTAGATCTACATGACATGACATTTTCATTTTTCTTCATGTTCATTTTTTCAAGGGTGAATCAGAGAGTTGGCTGCTAACTGCTAAGCTCGTAATAAGTTCTTTGGGTGAATCATTGCCCTTTGCCTTTAGGACCAGGTCTAGGGTCTGGCCAATATAATCTTTTAGTATGTCATTGAAATGCATCAAGAAAAGCAAAGAAAATAATCTTCATCCAAGCAGTTTGATAAAATTGCAATTCAATTTAAAGACTACTTTATATTTGTAGAAAAGATCTGCGACATTACTTTCGAACATTTTTTTTTCAATTAGGCCTATAATATGTCAAACACAATCTTTGAAAAATCTGTCTAATCCGTCCTCAGAAGAATGGCGGCTGCTAGAAACGGGTGCAGGGCTATCACTCGTGTGTTTACGAGTGCCCTCAGACGACGAAGTGCATGTTGCATTTTCAATAGAATTGACAAAAGGAGCTATGTTGCATCCAAACAGCAACTTGAAGACTTGTACAGATATCGAAAGCATGCAGCAGAAGGTAAGCATGGAATGCACACGACCAGCTTACACACACTGACACAATAATGATGACAAAATGTCGTCAGTCATCCAAGTCATCGTCATCACACTGAGTCACACTCACACTCACAGTACACTTCTACACTAGTATAGGTATGCACAAAACTTATAAGCAGTGCGTAACCTTGACTTAAGCACTACTTAGGCTACACGGCATGTTGGAACCACTTACTAAACTTCCTCAACCATGTCGCAAAGTGGGTTGCAACTTTACGTTCTCGAATTTGGTCGACTAACCAGGACGTAGCGATGAAAATGTAAACAACCATGTCCATGGCGGCCTGGAAGCCTTCAATTTGGTTGTTTCGCGACGGAAAGAAACCGCGCGAATTGTTCGATGGCATTTAAGTTGTGGCTAAATGAAGGCTTCCTCTGTATTTTATCCTGTCGGTTACGAGAGATGTTTAGAATAATGCTAGCAGCTTTGGCCGGAC
>JAUKPP010258664.1:0-12053 GCA_032273245.1 Phyllaplysia taylori
CAATGAATAATCTCGGATATATGTAGATCTTTTCATTATATTGTTTGTCAGGGGGAAGACCCCCCCCCCCCCCCCTGAACCCCTCGGACCCACCCCTTTCCCCCGTCCCCCAGAAACCCCCCTTCGCCCCCACCCCTTACGAGTGGTCCAGTATTCTTCAATCTTCCTGTTGTTGTTGTTGTCATCGTCGTTGGCGGTTGTATTATGTTTTGCTTTTTGTCACGTACTACGTCCTTTTTCTATTTTGAAAAATTGGCATTTTCGACTGTGTAAAAAAAACAACGAGATAAGATACAAGCCTCAAATTTGGTATTTTAGTCAAATCCAAAACATAGTTTACACTCAATTTTTTTTTAGCGCACAAAGACAAATAGAATTGATACAAGACAGATGCGAAAACAGGAAATTGTATGTTTTCCCACTTTTCATTTATTAAGGTTAAAAAATTGCAAAAATGACCACGATTTAGACCTACACTGTTCTGAGACGGTGTTCATATATATAGCGTATATATATACATATATCAAATTAATCGGAATTTCCAGCTCCACTACATAAAACATTAATCAGATTCTTTCAAAGGAATTAGAAAGAACACCGGGTGCTTCATTTTTCGTTTTAAAAAAATGACGCTGATGCGCTGTGTTTGAGAAGAAAAAAAAGAAAAAAGAGGGGGAGGGGGATGGAAAGAGTAGGGGAAAAGGGGAGTTGTCCAGAGTATGAGGTAGGCTATCCATTGAATCATTGTTATATTTAATTGTAGGCCTATACTTTGTCATTATTGCTATGGTTTTCTTGGAATTGGAATTCAGAGGCCCGGTCACTTTCTGTCGATAGGCCTATTTGATATCTGATCTATCGAAGTTGCTGTAGAAATTTGTTTTTATCAGGCCTTTCATAGTATGCGATCATGGGACAATTATAGTGTGCATTTGAGCAGAGCGTGCATAGTATTATTGTAACCATAATTAATATGGTTTGTATCATTATCTTATCCACAGTGAGTCATCATGAATGATTCACATGACGGAAGTGAAGATGGTCCCTTGGAATCAACAAGGATGTCCTATGCAGCTTATGATGTTGATGCAGGTAAAGCATTTTTTGTCATGTAAACGAGAAACATGGTAGTTTTTGTTACAACGTGGGCCCAACATATTTTTGTGTCAGGAGACGGAATGTGATGTTTTACTTTGATCAGAGTTTGTAAAATGGCCAAAAGGTAAGAGAATAAAAAAGAATAAGAAGAAAACTTGACGCGACGACCGCATGGGAACAAGGCATACATTCTGTGAAACAGAGAGATGACTGGTGCCTTGTTCAGCTGATAGAAATTTGCATGCTGTTTGAAACATATATTTTCATACTTATTGCACAAATGAATCAGAGAAGGGGCTTCCAGTGATAAAAGAACTCCGGATATTATTTGACCATGCTTTGCTGTGAATGTTTGAATGATAAAAATCTCCAATTTACAAGAATTAATGCCCTTATAGGTTTCTTAAGACAACTGCGGTACAGTCATTAATTGACACCATTGATCACTGAATTGAGAATACTTGTGGGGAAGATGAAATTCAAAGTCATTGTTTGCACTTGTTGGGTCGAAAGCCTAGAGCATACTCTCACACAAACTGAGAAAAGTAGAAAATAATGTGTGCTGTTTTAAGTCAACTTAGAGTGAGACCCCATTTTTTAGATTCCTAAATTTTACCTATTTTTCTTCAGTGAATGTACATTTTGCATCTAGCCTCCTCTGTTTTAATGGTCATTCATCACACAGACAGTTCTATTTATATGCTTTTTATAAATGATTTCAATGATATTATTATTTTATTGCTTCTCTTTGTTTTCTTTGTCAGAGAACACTGGGCTAGGCTCACCTGAAACAGAAGATGACAAAGGTCCTGATGAACCATTGAGAGAACAGGTGAAATATAGTTTTAAACTTGAAAATAATTTTTGGTCTTATCTATAAATTTTCCTTGAGCGATCAAAGGGAAGGCTATGTGGATGTGAAGAAGAGTCAGAGAAATTGATGTACAAAGAAGTGGAAATTCATCAAGAATAATGTTAAAAAGCTAGCCTAGGATAGTGGAAAGTGTTTGTATGTGGCTTAAATTCTGAAGAAAGGCAATGATGATGAATTTCTGCTGTAGAACTGTCAATACAGCCTTCTGGAATGGAATCTCTATTGCTTTTAAATCTAGATCATGTAGTCTTTAACATCAAACATGAGGTAAATTTGTAAGTCCTCAAAGTTTTTAAACCCTTCTAAAAGAAGACAGTGGTGAAAGGAATTACTAGTGGGTGAATTCTTAAGCAAACAACAGGTCTATGTTGTGCTGGACCTCACATCAGGCTCCTTACTTTGTCTGCAGATACACCTTTGACCGTTGTCTTTGTCAACAAGAAATTCATATTCCATAAGTGTTGCGATCTGTCCAAAGGAGCCATAAGTCATTAATTCTTAAGAAGTGCAGGATTAAAGGAGAAAAAGCCCGGCAAAGTCAATTTGGATGTTCAGAAGTAAAAAAAAATTTATTGTAGTATCTTAAACTGAGATCACATCTGAATGTTTTGAGAAACTTTGTCCAATGGGACAACTACCAGGAATACATTGCCTGAGTTGAAAGCTGCTTTTCACCCCTTTTCTTTCTAGCTTTGGTTTGTGGTTGGTCAACTCAAACAATCATATTCTCAGCGCTTAATTGAGCTAGCAAGATGATTTTTTGTAGAATTTACAAAGGAAACAAATGAGTAGTGTAAAAGACTGAGATATGACTTACGACTCATTCCCACTGGTTGAACAAGATATGTTTAGTGTAGTATCGCTATATTCACTTCTATATTGGGATTTTATGACAAGTTTTATCTTTCAGTACTATGACCTTTTACAATACCATATTTTTTTCTTCATTATTATTATAGTATTGGAAACCCTCCATTGTGTCTCTAGCATTTGAGATGGTCAGTATTGCCAGGGTATTTGATTAAATTGCTACCTTTATTTCATTTCGTACAGGACCGATTTTTGCCGATTGCTAATGTGGCAAGGATCATGAAGAAAGCTGTTCCTCAAAATGGAAAGGTGAGCTGGAAATTATTTAATAAGTTTACTGTAGTCGTGTTTTAGAGTTCTGAACTGCTTCTTTTCAAAGATGTTATTGTTACCAGACAATGATGCTACTGTTCCAGTGTATCTTCTGAAAAGGGGCTGCAAAAAGATTAATGAATTACTTAAGGTTTAACATTCCATTGAATATTAAAAATTAATAAAAATTAATATTCCTGTAAGCTCTTCTAGTATTTTCAATGCAAAAGTTTGCATCAAGTGAGATGTACTGCGTAGTTCATCATGAAAAAGATGGTGTGCAGCACTAATTTGCCATTTCCTCAGATTGTGACTTATTTGATTGGTTGCAGCATCTTATTGTGGATAGATGAATAAGTGCAGCAGGGAATCTTTAATTGTGGTGTATGAACCTGCACGGGTTGCCTGATTTCATCTCAGGGGAATTTTCAAATTCCTGTGACCTATCTGAAATTCAAAATGGTAGCAATTTTTATTGAAATAAAATCTTGTCTTTAAGTCATTATAGCAAATAATCAACATCAACACTATGTATGGTAATGTATCTGTTCATTAAAATTATAACTCTCCTGTATAGTTTTATACATGTCATATTTGATAGTGTACCAGTGTTAATCTTGTTATTTAACAAAGTAATCTATAAGGTTTTATTTTGTTCAAATGCTTGAAAATTGAAAATGGGAGGATCATTGAGACTTTGGACCATAAAAAAAGTAGACATCCACAGGGAGTTAGTGAGGATGTGAGCTCAAGGAAAGCTGGCGTACATGGTTGCACTTGTAGGACTGAAAACAGTCAATTTTGTTTATTTTACACTTTTATGATGCAACTCAATCATCTTGATTTTTCTTCTTCGACATACAGATTGCCAAAGATGCAAAAGAATGTGTACAGGAATGTGTTTCGGAGTTTATCAGCTTCATCACATCAGAGTATCCTTTTGATTGTTGTATGATGTATTGATCTATGATATTGAACACAGTTTTATCTTGATCAGTACCTGTGCAGGGGTTTAGATCTTATCTTGATGCATTGTTCCAACAATAGACTCTGAAACTGTGATGTTTTTGATTCCCCTTAGTAGGCTGCAATGACATCAATTTTACTACCAAACTTGAATATTGATACAATAGATGGTAAATTGCATTTATCGCTTTAACCAATACAAATATACACTCTGAGCGCTTTACACCAATGACTCAACTAAGAACCTTCACATACACAAGCAACATATTTCTTATAATTACAAGAACCAAGTCCAGCGACACGAGAAAAAACTTTCTCAACCAAGTATTGACTACATGTATACTCTATAAAGTGGAGCAATGGGCTACAAGAAACATTCACACTCGCTCAAATACACCTCAACCTAACACTTAAAGAAATATCTTTTGAGCAACCCCTCATGTAAATTAGGATTAGATGGTTCTCTCAGGCTTGAGGCAAGGAATTGAAAATTTCAGGGCGAGAAAAGGAAAAACTAATTATTAATTAAATTGTTAGCTCTAGATCTGATAGGACAAGAACTTATAGCTTTACCGTGCAACTCTGATCCTTAACCAAAATCTTAGAGCCAGCGAACGCTGCCATCAGGAAAAGAGGAAGACAATCAACGGAGAAGACATTCTCTTTGCCATGTCTACTCTAGGCTTTGATAACTATGTAGAGCCCCTGAAGCTTTACTTACAAAAATACCGTGAGGTAAGTGGAATATGACGGAAAAATTAGAAGGAAGTGCTGTTTAGCATTTTAGTCAAACAGTTGTGACGACCATTGAAATACTATTTGATTAATAAAGCACTTAGTTTTTTTGCAACAACTGGAAAAAGAATTTAACCCACTTTGTTGTGTAACATGTCATATATTAGATTTAGTTAAAATATCTTGATCTGGCAGAATTACCTCAGGTTTTTTCCTCCTCTTTTCTAGTGTTCAAAGGGTGAGAAGGGACTCACAGGCTTGTCTGCCGGAGATGGAAGTGAACAAGAACTTTCAGATGACATGATTGGTGAGATGATATAGCTGTATTCTCTGATATCTTTGGTTTCTTTTACTCTCATGATATTGCCAAGAGGAAATGAGTACTTGGTGAACAATTCATTCCCTTAAAAATTCTTATATGATTGGTGAGATGATCAAATGGAATTCTGTCAAATCTTTGGTTTCTGTTTCTCCGATATATTGGGACACGTGAAAGTTTGATGAAAAAATTCAACCCCTTATTAAATGACACTATTGGTGAGATGATAAAATTCTATTCATCCTATCTATGTTTTTTTTTTCTTCAATACATTGAAAAGAGGACATGAGAGTTTGATAAACAGTTCATTCCCTTTACTTTCTCAGTAATAATATTGTAGACATATTTTTTTTTAGATTTTATTTATTCTTTCATGGTTCTGTCTTATGGAAAGTGATTCATAAGACATTCATATATATAAATTACTTCTTAAGATTCCATCTTTTCCAGACTTTCAATATTTCCTCAATGTATTTGTCTCTCTAAGAGTTTTGCAAATCTTAAATTGTTATGTCTGTTTGTTGTGGATTTTAAATCATGAGGAAGTTTTAGAAGAAAAGATGTGTTATTGAGCGGCTGATATTTTCCTACATTTTCAGTTCAATCCTTGACGAATGGTACAATGCTAACAGAACAGAATGGACAGAGTGTCATCTACACCACAGCATACCCTGCAGGACAGGTGGGTCAACATGCAGGGCTGGGACCTATGTACAACATTATGAGATGGGAATAGATGGATCATAACTCTTGGGTTTTTTTCAAGTGGAAAAGACTGACCTATTAGTTGGAGCACTACTCGCTTTTAGCAAGACACTAAATTTGGATAGGTGCATCGTTCTATACAGGGTTAATTGTTTAATGCTGTGGGGGGAGGGGGATCAACAAGAGTGAAATCAAATTCCTGTGGTGCTTGAAATATAGGGGGGTTTTACTTTTAAAGACTGGTTGTTGAGGTTAGTTTAATCATAGTGACTGTATTGGCAGGTAATCAAATCATGATGCCATTATAAAGTCATGGTGAAAGATTACTTTCTAAACAGCAGCTCAGTGAAATTCATTGTGGATTTGAATCAATATCACCAAAGTGAATTGATTGTTTAGATGATATCACTGTAAAGAATCTTCTTTACACACTTCTTTAATAGCTTCCATAACAAGGAATATTTCAGTAGCATGACTGGATGGACTTGTATGGCACACTTTGTCAAGTGCAAACTGAAGGAACATTTTGTCATGGTGCTTTCTATATGGCCTAACTCATTTTTGGCACTTCTTAGTCAGACTTACGCCATTTTGGAAGCACTATGACGATTTGTACTACTGGTATGAATCTTAAGACTTTACAGTCACATAGCCAGGAGGACAAAGGATCCATCTGTCACTCGCAGCCAGCTGTGATGCCATTGCACTTCTCTGGTCTGGCCCATATATATATACGCCAAGTGATTACAACGTTTTGAAAGATTAAATGATAGAAATGTCATCTTGAGAGCTATTTCTGTTATTCAAGGTTTATAGGGTGGTATCACATTCAAATTATACTTAGTGTATGGTATACTATTTGCAGGATGTTGACTCAAGAAATGATTCAGACTTCTTCTAGAAACTTGATAAATTTTCTTTTTTAATCTTATTCATATCAAATAGACAAGTATCAGAAAATGCTATGGGCATATTGTGCATAGCTTGGAGAGGAAGTTCTTTTGTTTGTACTAAAGGGTCAATCAACTGGCATTCTTTGAGTCAGCATTTTTCAGCTTTCTTCTGTGCTAGAATGTATATGGCGTTTGCCTCTTCTCTTAGGGTTCTGGTATGTCTGTATTCACAGATCCCTCAGCAATTGAATTACTGAGGGGCATCCGCACCATTGAAGACGAGACAGTTGAGGTGACGCAGACAATGGTGAGAGCAGCAATGAGCGACGACAGATATGTCAGTGAGGACGATCCAGCTGGGCACTGATGAGACTTGCGACAGATAGATGTATGCAACATTGAGGGATGGAACATTGATGTCAAGAGCATGGGGTGACCAGGGACTTGGTATTGAATTTTTAGTGAGGAGATTATTAATAGGATTTGGTAAAGCAGTTGCAGGTCAGCCCCATCGTAGCCTTACATGACGAAGTGGCCCGTTCTGTAGCAGTGTTATTGTAATACATGATAATTTTTTAATTCTGAAAGTTTTTTGCTTGCATGCGATTTTTTAAACTAATATTAATGAAGTACAACCTACAATGGAGTGAGGCATTTTGCAGTGTATATTGGTACATTTGGTTCATCTCTTTGAGAACATTGCTGGGATCAAATTAGTAAACCACAAGGGAGGAGAAAATCATTATTACTGAGAAATAATAAATTGATGAAAACTGCTATCACTCCCTGTACTCATCAGAACACATTGATGGTTTGCAAGGATTACCAAACTTTGGACTGCTACAAGTAGTTAGATTGCTATTCTCCCCTGAAAACTTTATAGGTGTCAATGCCAGCTTGAGAAAGTTAGAGAAGTGGGGTTCTGGACTGAAAAATTTGTCTACTTTGTCTGGATGGTGTGCCTGTGACCATGATTCAGACAAGCAGCGTCTTGGTCATCTTTGTATGGAAGGTTTTGCCTCAAAACGCAACAAACACAAAAATGCTGAATTTTCAGTGATGCCCTTGTACTTGTATTCAACATTGAGACTGGAATACTATACACGAAATACAGTTAAAAATGGCACTAGATCCCATGATAATTTGAATTGCCGTTTTTATTTATTTTTACTTATATAATTCCATTTACACCACGGCAAGTTACTGCAAACAACTCAGTTTGACAATAAAGGATATTTAGTGTTTTATGGCAAAACCCTTCACATATATATGTTACCTCAGATGCATTCTGTATATGTTAATGCAGATGGTAGTGTTGCTGCCGAATTGCTTCCATTGAGCCCTGAAAATCAGTCACTGTCTCTGTTTGATCCAGAAGGTTTCCCATGCTATGCTGCTATCCTAAGGCAGAGAGACGTACAGTGGACTCGGACTGTGTTGAACTCTTTTGAATTGGTTTTCAGTTAAGTTGATAATTTTCTCAAGTCCCAACCCCTCTTTACAGTTATATGACAGATAACCGAATAAGTTGAATCTAAGATGAGTTGATCTGTTTTTCTCTATCGTGAAGACATTAACGCATTCATTGTTTACTGTCACTATACTTGACTAAATATGGGTTTCTTAGGAGATTTGTTATGAAAGTCTTGTAAAATATTCTTTTGTGAAAGGCAAATGAACATTTGCAGTAGGAAGGGCACTTCTTTTCATCATTGCAAACCAACATAGATGAGTCTTTAAAACCCTAATATTGTCAGTATTTCTGGATTCTTCTAAAAATCATGAAGTGTTCTGTTCCGTCACTCTGCCTTAGAATAGCAGTATGGATACATTCCCTTCCTGATGCTCTTCAAGCATCAAGCACACCCGTCCACAGTTGTGTTGGCCCATGTAACGTTTTACTGTTTGATCCCAAATGGCGCTATTTATTGTGCTGACATGTGTTGGTTGCAAAGAGCATGTACATTTATTATAGGTTCACTACACATGGAGAGCTTCATCACAAAACGTGTTATACGCTGAAGGGAAGAAACTGAGAAAACTGCATTATACTGTTTCTTTTCACATTGTTTATGAAGGAAAAATCTATGTTGATGCTATGGTTTTAAGAGAATAAAGAGTGCTTTGTGATTTTTTATCTGATAAAAAACACCCTTGGTTATAACTAGTTATCAAAAGTGACGTAATTGAGTTTTTCATTTTTTTGCTTATGATGTGTTTTGTGACAAAGCTCCTTACATACTCCCAAGGTTTTAAGTTTGACTGCTTACATGCCTTGATCATTATGCAGCTTATTTTCTGATCTATGAACCAGAACAGTTAAGAAAGTGTTTTTTTCCTCCCTTTTTCCAAGTTTTCATTTTATTATTCGGCTTAATCAGAGACAATTGATAATTCACAACCCACAGCTTGAACTGTGACGGAAATACAGGGGGGAATTAAATGATTGTCAAAGAACATCTGCTAAGTTATACCAAAAACATTACAAAAAGTCAATCGTTATTTATTTCATCAGTAATCATCCCTATCATTGTCATGGAGTTTTTTCATTTACCATTTGTAAATATTGCCATGTCTGTTCATTGGGCATCATCATTTGCTTTTGTCATGACATTTTGTTGAATTGTTGATGAAATTGAAAATGCAAAATGTTTTATTAAATATGGCTTGCAGCTATTGCAAAATTTGTTAGTAATTTTTTTTAAGTGGAAGAAGCTATAGGATGCGTTGGGAAAAAAGGTGAATATTTACCACTGGGGAGATATGTTTGGGATAATAATTAAAAAAAAGCCAAGGAAGAAATGTACCTTTTACCACACTCCTGTTTTGTTTATTTTTGGTTTTTACTCATAATAAGGTCCGCAACATACTTCCTTTGTAACGGATGAAATACAGTATCAATGTTTAGTGGTCTTATATTTCTGTTTGTATCAGAAAATTCAGAATTGAAGTGAAGGTGAACAACCAATCCCTGCCTACTGCATACATTTTGTTTGTTGTTTTTCCATCTTATGGCTTATTGTTTGAGTAATCTTAACTGCAACTCAATTACTTTTGGAAAAAGGGAAGGAAAGACGGTGTTGGAACTATTTCACACTGTCAAGAATTCATTGAGGACAGGTGAGTGAACATGTTATGTCCAGCATTTTAGTTGATTTATTTGCTTCCAGTAAATATACAGCTTTATCTCGGAATAAATAGTGGATTTTTTTTGCCTCTTTTGACAACAGGAGCTACTTTTAAATAATCTTTTGGAAAGTTTTTCCCAGCTGTTACAACCCATCTAAATAGTGCCCATAGTAATAGTATGAATACCCCTGGGGCTTTGTAGAGTGCAGAAAGATGTATGGTCATAATGTATAATCCTTTTAGTGGTGGGTATAACTTTGATTGGAAGAACACATTGATAAAAAGACATGCAATTCCTTATTGAAGAGGACATGTATTTGCCTTTACTTTGTGCGGTGTTTTTAGATACTTATTTCTTTTCTTGAGTAGCAAATTATTTTACTATAGCCAATGTGACAGAAATCGTGAATCATTTCAGTCTCGGGGTTACTCAGGATACAGCCATGATGATGTTGATGACTTTGTTTTGACACCCCGCAGGCTGTACTTGTTTTACAGTGCCATTTACTCAACTCTCATACTATCAATGTTTCATCCTCAAACTATGGTTCCATTTCAATACTGCTTGCTCTAACTTAAATAATTGTATGAATACTCCCCATGGATATGTTTACTTTTTCATAAATCTAATCAGTGTTTTTTAATTCCTCACAAAAAGGTAATTTCCTTCATATAAAGAATGAACCTGAGTGGCTAGTCAGTCCTTGTGAAGAAATTAATCATTGACTCTGTATAAGTTTTTGATGTTCTATTGCTAATAGAAAATTAGTCAAATTTACATTAAGTTTGCTAGTGGGATTAAAGTTGCCATCATCTAGCCATGTAGAAATGACCACTATGAAAAAAACTAGGAAATATCTTGAATGAAGAGTTCCTTTAACTACACTAACCTTTGCAAAGATGTTCCCAAATTGAAATTTAGTGTAGGTAAAACATAGCAATCTCCCTTTGTGCCCCAATACTTGATGTAAAGGTTTACTTCTATGTATGTTTTATTACTTTCTTTATTCTCTTTTGCCAGGATCTTACCTTATTTGCCTTTTTTAAATTTTTTTTTTATTAGGATCTTCCCCTTTTAAAGAAGAGACTTATGTTTTATATCTCTTTTATTTCATTGTCATTCTTTAGAATAATTTTTCACTTTAGCTCCTGTTATCATTTGATTCAACTTGTGTTCCTTTGTAAAACAAATCTGTATAACATTTTTGTTGTCATGAAACTTACAACATAGAATCAGGAAGGGTGGACGAGCTAAAAGGGATGATTAAGACTTTGTGACTCAGAACGGCTCACACTCAATTATGGGACATCATTTTAAAAGATGGTTATGCTTCACAGTGCTAGATTTGTTCTTCATGTCACATTTTTTTGGGGGGGGGGGGGGGAGAGGCAGTATTGGTTGTATGCCATCAATCAATTTCTTTTGTAGAAATATCCTTTTCTGAGTCTTCTTTGTGAACTCGGAATTAAATATTAGTAGGAGGAGTAAATATCTGTATTTGTAACAAAACTTATGATGTTTCTACTTATATGAATGAATTTCATTTAATGCTTTAATTACAGCCAGAAGCTTGCTTAAAATCTTTAGTGTACCTTACTGCTGTTAACATGTTGAAATCCTCAGCTAGTGCTCTAGGGCTAGATAGTTCCTTGTTTGTAGCAGTAAAAGTAATAAATATAACTTTTTTTTACACTCACAGTGGGCCTTCTTAATTAATTTTTTTTTTTTTTACCGTGAGAAAGGATTGCCATTACACAATCAATTTCTTTAGTCCCATTCAGTGCATTGTATGCAGGCATCATTGCATTGCGAAAACATTGAGCAAGTAAGAAATTTTCATCACTTCTTTTTTTTTTATCCTGCTTTAAGGCATACAAAATTAATTTTGATTTCAATGTCCTACTATTAACAGGTTCGAATGTGCAGTCTGCCTCAAAGTTTTAAACTAAGAGTTCTCCCAACAAGCTTGTTTGTACATTTTGTAAATACATTGTTCTCAGTCATAGTGCTGTGGTCTGTGTTTTTTGCCATTTTTTGGGCTGAAATTTGCCACAATTTGCCGCAAATTCTTACAAAATTTGCCACAAAATTTGCCGCAAAACACCACAATTTGCGGCAAATCGTCAAAATCATCATAAAATTTGCCCCCAAAAATACTACCTTGGTAGCAAACAAAAATAAGCACAGAAAAGAAAAGTAAAAAATAATTTT
>JAUKPP010258675.1:0-12050 GCA_032273245.1 Phyllaplysia taylori
TGGTTTGGTTTGGGCTTAACGTCCCTTGCAACACTATAAGGTCATTTAAGGGACGGGCGACTTCGACCCTGCATGTCTGGGTCAACCTGGGCTGAGAGGGACACTGTCCCAGCAGAAAAGCTGATCATTTACTCGATCTAACGATCGTTCCCACACATGCCTTGAACTCATGTCCTCTGCGTGATAGGAGAAGAGCTTAACCATTAAAACTTGACCTGAATGCTCTCTTGATTGGTGGATTAAGAAAATAAATTTTAAAAATCAAAATCGAGACATTATTCACGTCCATAGGACCAACGCCTAGTTTTTAAAAAAAATTTAATAGATCAAGTGAAAAAACTAAAGCAGCCTTCATGAAATTGGAAATTTTCTTAAATTTTCTTCTTCACCTAGATTCCATCTTGCTTTCATCCCCTCCAATGTACTAGATGGCCTAACTATGTTAAAAATTACTTATTATAATCTTAACTTTGGAACGAATTTTGCCCTCTTTGCTAAATTACTTCATCAGAGACTAAGCTTCAAACAAGATTCTCCTCTGCTTGAACTAGTTAATTTGTCACAGCCCAAGGGAAGTAATCCATGTAATTATATGAGTTGTGAAATAGTCATGGAAGAGTTGTATTCCTTTGTTTAAAACAAAAAAATAACATTCTACTTTTCATTTCTTCCAGTGCTGATGTGAGCAAAGAACTAAAGGATCTTATCCTCCGGATGTTGGACAAAAACCCAAGTACCCGAATCACACTCAGCCAACTGAAGGTCAGTGACGTCAGCAGTTTAGCAATAGCATTTTTTGTCCACATTTGCATATTTTTATGAAACTGGTTTTACCAATATTATTGCATGTCTTTTATGCTAACAAAACACTTGATACTAGATGTACATCATGGCTGCAGAACTCTGAACATCTGACTCAGAATTTGGTGAAACTTTGTTGTTTTTTTGTAAAATTCTATGAACTATTTTCAAACAGATTGGCCCCTCCAAGGAGTCGTAACAGTATTGGATTCTAAACAGCAAAAAAAATGCACTCAGTAACCTTGATTTTTTAGTTTTTTCACTATCCTTAACAATTTGTAAAAAGTGAGTTAGCTGTTTAGGGTTCTGCAGTGATGATATGCATCCTCTACCTGTAGATTATATCCATCCAATTGTAGATCTACTACATGCATTTCTATATCTGCATAGAGACACCCTGGAATGTTCTGTCTTTAATGTGAAATCCTATTTATAGTTTTCTCATAAAACTCTTCATTAGTAGATATTATGTTAATCTCTAACCTGTTTTTTTACCTTCCCAGGAGGACCCATGGGTGACATGTAGTGGTCAGTACCCACTGCCCACAGAGGAGGCCAACTGTGAGCTGGTCACTATCACGGAGGAGGACGTGGAGAATGTGGTCAAGCATGTGCCCAAGATAGAAACTCTGGTGGGTTGCTGTCTCCCACTCTTTAATATATTTTTTTTTCAATTTCAGTTTTTTTTCTCATCGTTCTTTGATATTTCTGACTTCTTATTTACAATTAGAGGAAACAAGGATATTTGTTTGTGATGATTTTCTTTTCTGTAAAAATCAAAGTGAAGAAATATATTTTCTCGGTGCCTTAAAACTTGTCTTTTTTTCTCTTTCAGACTATGATGCACAAAAAGTTTCCATAAAGAGAAATCATATAATTGTCCATGTTATAAAACTTCTGCTCTTTTTCCCTCCTCAGATCATGGTGAAGAAAATCCTCAAGCAAAGATCATTCCGTAACCCATATGTCGGTACCAAGCTAAGTGCCAGTGTCAAAGAAGAATTCCAGAAAAATGGGCGATCAAACTCTGCGCCCGAGTCCTTCAGCCACATCATGAGGAGGTAAGCAAAGTAGACCTACTGCTATAGATGTCTCTTTACAACCTAGACTTCTTCCTCTGGTTTCAGAGTAATAGCACTTTGCCACCTAACAAATCTTCTTACATGTTGAAAAAGAAATCAGCACGTTCATATTTGGCTGCAGTGCAATAAAATCAAGTGCTCGTCAGTTTTTTAGGGCATTTGGAGTTATTGGAAAGATGCTAAACCTTGCAAATTTCTCTTGTCGTGGATGAAGAAAGTGTTGGTTTGTATGGAAGTCTCCTTTTTTGTCAGAGGGGAAATAGTAAGAACAAGCGTGTTGATGTTTGATGGCTTTAATATGACACCTTTTTCTTGCAGACAATGCTCTTGAATATAATTCATTGTGAAATGGGTTTTTCATCAATTTACAACTTGTCAGGGCACAAAAGTATTCAGAGTAGAAATTGCCAGACATTTAAAAAAATTCCAATAACTCTTTTCCCTTGTTTTGACGAGCGCCTGAGGTCAAGGATTGCCAGTAACCTACATGTAGATATAACATAAATGGAATGATCCTCAACAAATCTTTACATTTCCAAAGTGCAAACAAGGCGCAAAAATGTAAAAAGAAAAAGCTGATGCCTCTGAATTACTACAAACTGACTTTCCTATCAAATCCACTCTGGTGATGTGTGCCATGTAGTGCAGTGCATTGATGCTACTCTTAGAGCCACTGAAAAAGAAGGAAATGCATTCAAAACAAAAGTGCACTTGAGAGGCAACATCCTTTGGATTTCCAGCTTTATAAGTGACTTTCAATATTATTATCACTATGATGAACACTGGTTTTGAGACTTGAGTCTATCTTTTTTGCATGCAAGGCAAGAAGCCTAACCATCGGACCGTATCTAGTGGTGGTGACTTTGATGGATTTCTTTAAATCTTTGTATCCTCACATTGTATTGCAGTAAATCTAATAACAGTTTGCCAGTTATAACCAGTTGTCACCAGTTCTGATAGGCTTGTAAATCTTACAATAGACTGAAAAGTGCTTGGGCCAGCTATTGAGAGGCGACATGTGGTACATAGATGCAATCCATTATCATTATTATTCTTGGTGGTTATTGCTCATTAATTCTCAGCCTACTTTCGAGCAGGGATATATGCAATATGAATGCAACCTGTTATTAGCATCATTACTGTTGGTGATTGTAGCCCATTAATTTTACACTTTCTCCCCCTTCTCCCCCCTCTTTCCCTCTGTCTCCCCACCTCCCTCCATTTCACAGGAAAGTTTCCTCCGATGCAAACATTGACGTCCCTCTTATGGAGGATAGCTGATGCAGGGAAGTCGCGTCGTCATGTCACCATGTCGTCGTGTCGTCGTGTTGTCATGTCAACAAAGAAATGAACAATTATTTCTGGCAGAGTTTTCTGCTATAGGCCTAGTGTCTTCTCCCACCTCGACACAGATGCTCAGGAGAGGAGACTGTGCCGTCGCTATAAATCGTCAAAGTTGTGTTCTGTACAGTGACGCCTGGATGTCCAAGCAAATCGAGCTACAGGGGTACGGATGAAAATAGCATTCCCTCAGCCCGGTCAAGTTATGGATGCCTACAGTGGAACACAATGATTTTGAACAGACAAATTTTTACACACTTCCTTTATTTTCAAAGGGATCACTCGGTTTTCTTGACTGTAAAACACGATATGTACTATAACTGATTTGCTTTTTTTTCACTAAGACTTACACTTCAGCTCAGAAAAAAAGGTCACTTAAGATTTACGGAAGTCTCTCCATGAGCTCTGCCATGACTTTTTAATGTATTTTGGTATCTGACTGATAAACAGGGTGGTCATTTTTTTATTGATTGATTCTAAACTGAAGTAACCCTAAAGCGGTTGGTGATAGAAGTTAATGTTTTTTGCATGTCATTCACTGGTCATTTGAGTTTTGGTAGACTACTTTATGAGGTAATGTTTACAGAAAAATCTTGTGAAAAAGGAATTAGTGGAACAAACCCCAGTAAGGTAATGGCATAAAAAATAGTGCACTGGTTTACCAATGGGACGCTCTGCTAGAAACCAGAGAACACAAAAAAATAGAAAAGAATAATTAAAACATTTTTTTTTAAAAAGAGTAATGTCTACTAGGATCTAGCTACATATTTAACCAAAAAAAAACAACGTCTTTTATTTTAGGATGGGGCCAGGTCTACAAATTGTTTGAAGTATTTCAGTTTAGAATTCATCAATAAAGAAAAAATACAGAAAAACACGGTGCAGTTTTCCTGAAGATCCAGCACTATTTTTCCTTCTTTTTTTTGTCTGTAAATTTGGGCTTTAAACGAAATCGTGGATCCCAGAAATCCTAAAAACATTCTTGAACTGCTAGCCATATTTGTATTTTCAATTAAAGAGCTGATTACCAAATCACAGTATTCACAGTTTCCTGACAACGGAGCAGAGACAAGGTGTGGAGTCTTCAAGACTTTTGCCCTCAAAATAAAAAATAGGTTATTATGCTGGAACAGAACACTGTAACTTCCTTTTCTACATTTAAGAAAACATTTTGGCCATGTGATAAGATTTTCAAGAAGGTAAAAATGTATGTTATCTCAAAAGTTCCCAGAATACAAATAGGTCCTACCTAGATTTTGAAAACCAGTCTTTGATCGAAGAGCGTTTTTTCAAAACTATGAACATGTATTTGCATCCTGGGACCTTCCGAAATAATAAACATTCTTGCTTGCCTGAAAACCATATCACATAGTCTAACATTTTTCATGTGTCACAAACAAAGGAAATTAACACAAGTTTTGAGCATGAAAGTCTATATAAAGATAACACCAGTAGTCATAGCTCTTATTCCTTGAAGCTGCAGATACCGAGTCTTGGACAAACACTCTTCTATTGTAACTCTTCTGCTTTGTGATATTTAGAAAGAGAGGAACAGAGAGATTGCTAGATTTGAAGGATCACCTGGTGAACAGACGGATTTTGTTTCCTCTCTGTCATCAGAAACTCCTGAAGTTTTACATGCCCTATCTCTATGATTGGGAGGAAAAGTTGACAGCAAAAATCCTGCAGCATCAAATTGAAATCTACCCCCTGTTTAACATTAAACCTCTGCCTGCTGATGCAATGACGAAGTATAATTTGACGTTGATGTCATGTGCTATCACATCCGACACTTAGACGCTTGTTTGGAGTAATTCATAGAGGCACCAGCTTTCAGCTGTTTAACCTTTTAAACACTTATAAGATATTGAGGTTCAAACTGTTCCGCAGATAGAGCTTGCACAAAAACTTTTGGTCATATTGACAAGAGGGACGTCAAGTTTGCCACTATCACAGCTACAGTTGGGGTAAAAATATTGTTCAAATCCCACACATTCTACTATTTCTTTGGGAAAAAAAGCTTTTTTGTATCTTTCCTTTACAACCCACTAAGTTTGGCTTTTGGTCAATATCAAAGAACTTCCAAAAGTGAACTTAGGCGCCCTTTGAAAAAACACCCTTCATATTGATTGATTAGAGAGGAGAAAGAAGAAAACTTCTGAAATTGCACCAAGATTCTACCTCTATCTCCCCTGTAATGTTGGTTACGATACTGTGCTACTTGATATCAACGACAAAATCTTTTAATGAATGTATGCAGATGAGTTTTAAAGTATTTTTATATGAAATTGTATTGAAAAAATATTAGAGTGGCAACCTATTGTTCTTTTAATCTGTCTACCTTGCATTTAAATCTATTGTTGTCAAACTTTGAGAGCACTGTACGGTTTGCACAAAAGTTTCCCCGTCGCACATTAGTTATGGCTCGATCCCTCAAATAAAGCAGGGTCTGAGAATTTCTGCGGGTATCCACACATACATTTTTGTGTGTGTGCTTGTGAGCTAGTGTGTGTTTGAATGTGTGCGCGTCTTGAGTTTAGTTTGAAAGTGAATTTTGTGTCAAATCACTTTATTATCACTTGTATTTTTATCATTATTATGTATATTATTATTTCTTATTATTACATTTTTTCAGTATTATTATTCATATATAATCTTTGCTATACTTGTTATTTGGCTGCACTTGTGTAAAGCGAATTTACAAACAGACTGACAACATGTTATGACAGACCAATAACATGTACCGAGAATGTAATTTTATCGTGGTGTCAAACCATTCATTAGACCCGTGGCCTTCAGTTGTATGTGATGAGACGTTTTTGTGCTGATCGATGTCACTTTCATTGGCAAGACGTTTGTAAGGAGAAAAGTTACAAGTGAAGTATGAGAGAATTGTGATTAGAAATTGGAAGCTTGGTGGGAAAGTGATTTTTCATGTGAAATCTATCGGCTACTTTTTTATGGATTCCAGACAACAATTTCATTGATATTCTACTTAATCAGTCAGTGTAAAGAATGTTGACATGGATTATGTTTATAAGTCAAAATCATGGACGTAGTATGGTATCTAAGTTTTCGGGAAAGTGAAGAAAACGGGTGCATAGATCAAATCAATGACTTTAACACAGTTTTAGATTCAAATAAAACTTTCTGAGGTGGTAAGTTGTACAGGCAGACGTCTATTAAGAAAGTGCTTGTACGCTTAACTTGATTTAAATAAATTGCAAGAACATATTAGGCTACTGAGACGACACAAGAGACCAAGAGATTCAAACTGTGGAAATAGCTGAGAGGCCTACCTGTGTGTGTGAAGAAAATCATCCCACTCATATTCACTTAAATATGATAATGATAATGATTGTGTTTATGTAGCACATAACCCTTGCTCAAAAGCAGGCTCTATGCTCGTTACAATCTATACTCTCCAAAGAAAGAAGTGCACATGTACAAAAAATGTGTTTATCGTCATTTTCCTAACTGGTCAATTACTTTAATTGCAAATGAAGAAACACTTTAATCACTTTGGACTTTACTGGCATTAATTGATTAAGAACAGAGTTTCTGGGAACGGAAAACGAAAAATTATTAACGTTTCCTTTTTGTCTTTTTTTATGAGACCCCAGTACAGATTTTTATCGTGTGCTTTAAGTTTTTTTAAAGAGTATACTAGTATAGAATGAAGATGAATACCATGAATTATTTCCTCTGACATCTGTCAAAGTGAATACAGGCCTACATAGCTGTGTCAAGCATCTGTGTGTTTTCAAACAGTGAAGTGCACTGTGCAGACTGTCTTGTGTGATTCCCTCCCCCATATGCAAAAACCGCAGGTTCCATACATGCACACCCACTTTTCCTATGCATCTAGATGATATGATTTACGACTTGTGAGTGTAAGACATGTTCTGTTCTTCGTGCCCGTCATTTTATCATTTATTACATCTGCTTTGTTCTTGTGTGTACTATCTCCAAGCTTTAGCGAGGCAAGGATGTGACTTCATGTCACAGGGTGAAAAGTAAAAGTCCTATCCTTGTGTCACAAAAATGTGGAGACAGTTCGAAAAGTTATATCAGAGCTGATGATTTACATTCTGTTTGTTGTGTGGGTCTGAAGCAAGGATACTTGAACTATAACAGGAGCAACTGAAGCTAAATAGAAATAAAATTCCAAGGGGTGAGAAAACCAGAGGTGGGCGGTTTGATTCACTGGATAGGATAGATTTGAGAGGAGAAACTCATTCGCCTTATTGAACACCAAGTCACATTATAAATATTTCCATTTCCATTTTGTCGCCTAAGACAAAATTTCCCACTTCTTTTGCCACTGAAGAAATAGTACAGAAGCACAATATTGCACATTCACACCATGATTTGTTGATCTCGTAACTAAGGATTGCAATCTTATTTCCCTTGGATTTAATGGTTCTTCTAGGTATCGCCCCTTCGTGGTAGTCATCAAGCGACTTAGGTTATAATCTTATCTCGTTATAGTAAAAAATTGGATGGCTAAAACAGTAAAAGAAGCAGTCACCTCTATTCATAGGTAACTTCTAACTTCTAACTATAGTTCAAGCTCTCTAGATTCACCAGATGCTTTATAGAAACATTGAAGTAACATAACAGGACATGACACGACACAGCACAGCTACACATTTCTTTTCCTTTCTACAGCATTTTGTGGTTCAAATCGCTCCCATCTGATCTTCTCACCAGCACCCTCTCAAAGCTTGGTTTAAATTTGCCTGTCATTCCTGCATTAGTTCTGATATCCTTTGGTTCAAATGTTTTTCACGCTACAAGTTCCATCAGCTCCAAACTCGGCTAATGGAATGAATTCTTGCTTTATAAATTGTTCATAATTGTACAAAGTGATACATTTTTTAAAAGTTTGTATTTATTTTCGGATAGCAAAGAAGGAAGGACGAATTATCTTGACTTATTGCTCCATTTTTTGTATTTTTTTTATTTTCCTGAAATTTTGTCATGATTTGACGTGGTAGAACTTGTCAAGTATCTCGTGTGACCTTTAACGCACGACATTAGTTCTGCAATTTGATCTCATTACATCATTCAACAAACATTTTGTGTGACTTCAGCTAGGCATTTTGTTTTCCATTGGGTAGCTGGGGGAAGAGAAGGGGGGCAAGTGAAAGGGGGCATATTTTGTTTTTTTCTATGACCCCATGCTCCAATATTATGCGATGCTCATTAGCATTAAACTTAAGAATATTTTGCTCATATTAAGATATTATTCAGTATTGTTATTTTGATGAACAATTTTAGCATCACGGTCCAGAGCTCAGCTCTCTCTGTATAATCACACGACACCTGACATAACATTTGTCTGTTCTGAATGGGGAAGCAAAATCTAAAACTGTCTGAACCCTCCCCGCTCTCCCCTATAATGAGAAAACTTAAGGTTGAAGCTACAGCTTCTGTGGGATTCTGTTAGAAGCCATATTGTGCAGAAAATTAAACCTGTACGATTCACAGAAAATTTGTGTTGTGAGACTTATGCTGGATTTTTTCCTAAAACTACACAAGTCTTGGTATTTCCTTCAGAAAAGTGAAAATGTTGCTTACAAGATCCCACCATCATTGGGTTAAAGTGATAATGATGATAGGAACTAAATATAATTATCATGATATTTATAGGCTTAATAATAATAATGATTAGAACAACAGTAATACATGTAACAATAATAATTAAAGCAAAACAAAATATTTTAAGAATAGGCCTAATATTCAGTATAATGATAATAATTAACATTTATATTGCATATTTCTGTTTTCTAAAAAGTGAGACAGCCTGAAAAACCCAGCCCTTCCCAAGCTCAATCTGTCAGTTGCCTACTTGGTTGTAAGGTTACAATAATGTTTTCAAGGGAAGCAAATCATGTCATTATGTTATTTCATGTCGTGAAATACAAGTAATTGCCCTTTGTGAAGCCTGCGACACCACATTGCTGACACCATGTGACATGTTTTGTTTGAAGTAAATGCTAAAACATAGTAAAGACATTTTGTTATAATTTACTGCATTTTTTTCCCTTGCCAACCGGCCAGGGATTTATTGCTCATTGTACATTTTGTTCTATTTTGCCTGTAACAATCAGTGATACATATCATCACACAACACAAAAGTCATCTTTAGAGCCTGGTCCACTAAGATGTACCCTCATGTCCAGATAATGGCCGCATCTCTTCACGCCCTTTTCAATCCCATGCAGTGGCACACTCAGTGCAGTGCTGTGGCGCCATCATTAGGCTGAATCAGCTCATCCAATGAAGGTTGTGATGAAGGTGGCGACCAGTTATAGACCTATTGCTCATATTGCTTTGTTGCATTTCCTTCCCTTCATTTGTCCCTGATGGAAGCGACTATGTACCATCAGAATACGAAATGTAACATATTTTAAATGCCTATGGCCAACACTGCTTTCACTCACTCATATTTCACAGAAGTGGGGAGAACAAAGGAACGAATCGTCCACTTTAATCTATATATTGTTCAACCCTTTGTGCTACCACCAGTGAATACTTCCGTCCCAGACCCAGACTGTCAATTTATTCATCTTTCCCCTCCATCAAGGATCCACTCAGATTCCAGCCAGAGACGTGTCATGTGACATTATTCATTCCGTTGTCATCGCCAACACTCTAGGGTAATCTCTTTAGACTGACAAAATAGAGTAAATTAAGTGGAAACATATAATCCATCGCAACTTCCCATCAGGTTTTATAGTTGACAAACGCTGGGTACCGTATATTATTATATTTTTGCCTTGAGTCCAACTCTTCTGCGTATTAACGCGCCTCCTCATGGTTGTCATCGAGCTCCATTCCTTAGTTCCCCCGCTCTATATACAGGGTGGGTTTTTTTTTTTATATTGATCGATTCTAAACTGAAAGAGCTCTAAATCGAGCTCTAAATCGGTAAGAGATAAAAGTAAACGGTTTTCTGCAATTTAAGTTTCGTTTGGGATACTTTATAAGACTGTATTGATATGAATGGTATTTTCGACAGGAGTTAACGGAACAAAGCCATTTTTAGATCATGGCGTCAAAAGAGCGCACTGGCACACCAAAGAGAAGGACTGCTAGAAAACCTCGATAGGCAATAAAAAGATTGTTAAAACTGTTTTTCAAAAAGGAATAATGTCCACCAAACTGTGGCTTCATATTTCACGAAAAAAAATGTGTGTTTCATCGTTTGATGTTAGAAAGTGATGGATGTCTCTGGTGGTATCAAACTAACAAAATCATCTTTTTCATTGATTGGGCACCATGCACATCGCAAATGCCAGCTCTTACTATCTTTGTTGTCATAACAGTTAACACTACCAGTTTCTACCAAATTGTCAAACCAAATTCTGACTAAGTTTTGGATTGTGTTTTTCTTTCTGTGCTCAGTAAGAATTTTCTGAGAGCTGCAAGTGCGCGATCTGCCTTGTAAACGCACAAGATGCACTAATTGTAAATGCAATATTACCGTCATTTCTGAGCGCTAAAAATCGGGGTCTGTTCGCGTAAACTGGCGCTGTCGCGCAATGGGTTCTTGGATTCGGTTGATTTTGGTACAAAAAAAAAATTAAATGGATGAGAATTAATCGTCAGAAAACAAAATGTTTCTATCTCTTACTGTCTTTAAGTTATTTCAGTTTAGAATCGATCAATATAAAAAAATCACCCTGTATATCTATACTCTCTGATCTGTTCATAGAAGATGACTCGGTTGATAGAAGAAAAGAAAAGATTGTTAAAATTAATATCATTTTCTGTAGGGATTTTCCTTTTTAACTGTGATTTACACGCATGTTATCCGTTATACATTAAATAATACAAAATTAAAAATTAACATAAATAATACATGATAACAAATTAACAAAAATATTAACAGCGCTGTTATAAATCATTCTATTTCGACACTTATGGATGTAATATATCACAGGATAAACTAAATCTTCACGAAATAAAGTAAGAGCTTGAAATTTTACCTGTTTTACGCACCATCCCTTTAATTCTTGTTATAGTATATGCACAAATAGTGTATCATACAGTGTCTGTGGTACATTACAGGATACATTTCATTAAGTCTCTTATCCCACCTACACTTTCTCAAAGATACTACAAGATGTTTTGCACACTATTCTCGCAAACAATTGATATTATAATGTACCTTGTAGGCTATCCCTTAAACTTGTTAATCTTTGATTTAGTCCCCGGGTCTGTCATATCACACATACAATTTCTAACAATAATACACGTTCTATTGCCCCTACTCTTATTGATAAAGTCACAGATTTTACTGATATCTCACAGAAAACTTCTGTTGTTTTATTAAATAAGTCTGACATCCTCTCAAGTTTGTTGAAATGAATAGACCTGCAAGCTTTTTTTGCACACTAAACGTACATTTATTGATATCTTATGATAAATGTATCTCACATGAAAATGTGTCGTTTAATTTTTTATAAATAGTCCGATATCCTGCCTACAGTTTGTTGAAATGAATAGCGTACAAGCTATTTTGCACACCTCCCGACATTTACTGATATAGTACATGTGTCTCACGTGAAAGCTTTTGTTTTTTATAACCTTAAAGTCTCACATCTTACCTACAATTTATTGAACCAAACAGCCAACAAGCTACTTTGCACACTGTCCCTACACATATTGATATAGTATACCCCATGAAATCTTTCTGTTATCTTTGATCTAAGTAAGTCTCTGTCATCCTACGTACAATTTGTTCGCACACTATCCCTACAAAGACCGAACCCGGTTTCATAATTGAATTCTTGCACTTACAACATGTTTGTGATT